>CABFOQ010018814.1:3925-30717 GCA_900660455.1 Gephyroberyx darwinii | reverse complement strand
AATACAACTTTTGGCCCTAATTCCATTTCCCCTGTTGTAGAGAGAGAGAGAGAGAGAGAGAGATGCAAGCTGCAAAGAACTGTTTTTACGCGTCTCCCCCTGCTGATTTTGATAGAATCGGTATCGTTCATAAATTCTCTGCTAGTGCTTCGTCTCTGATTAATAAATGTATTCTTTGATTTTGAACCAGTAGCCTTATGTTGTTGATATTTAGCCTTTCTGAGGCTATTGCATGGTTAAATCAATGAATTGTATGTATGAAAAATATTGCCGCCTCGCAATTTTTAACAGCCCCCACTTCACTTCACTTCATTCTGGCCGGGCCCGGTAAAATAATCAATAAAATAAGAGTTAAGAGAATGCCTTTGTATAAAAACAGGTTTTAAGTTGTGACCTAACACATAAAAGTGAATTCAGAGACCACAAACCCTATGAAAGCACACTTATAACAACATGTTTTTAAGAGGACTGAGCTTTATTTCGTGATCTCCCTATCGGGCGTCGCTGATTCCCGTGTCTGAAAAACTTTGCGGTGAGCTCTACGCATAGGTGAAAGGACGCGTAGAAGTGCACACCTTTTACCGCATAGAATTTCTTTATAAATCCCGATGTTTGCGGTGAAAGATGCGTACGCACATTTCACCCCCGTTAACGCAACTTTTTGTGTGTAGAAACCTTTATAAATGAGGCCCCAGGTGTGGTATAACCAGGGCTGGGAGATATGACTTTAAAATTATATCACCTATATTTAGGTAGAATTACGATATATCTCAATATAGCTTAAATTATTCTATTTAAGGTCATAACCACATATCAAGTCACACATTGAAGTAAACATGCTTTATTCACTCAAATCAGACTTGTTTTTTTTCAAAATAACAAGTGCTGTCAGAATTGAACAAATGTATCAAATAACTGGATCCAGCACCGGCTGCAGCCAATGAAGGCCGATTGCAGCCGGGCCCTATTAACCTGTGTGTGCATGTGTGAACGGGAGTGCGTCTGAGTCAGAGTGAGAGCCTGATTGAGTCTGACGTGTGGAGCAGAGAGAGCAAGACCAGCAGCAGCGACTGACCATGTTCCCAGGGGATGCAAGAAACCTGCAAGAGATGCCCAGTCGGGGTTAGAGCTGAAAGGCGTCCTGGAAGCCTGGCAGACTGTCCGCTTTGGTGCTCTGTGGCTAACTTGCCGAGACAGAGGGGAGGTGCGCCAGCTGGGACAGATGGAGCTGAAAAGCTGCCGTCAAGACCGGGTCCTGCAAATAAAGCAGCCCGTTGGCCCGTTAACTCTCCGCTCCTGTCTGTTGAGGCCCCGGTAATCGTGCAAATACATAATAGCAACATAAAAAGCTTTAGTACAAAGAAAAAACAAAAATAAAAAGGCACAGTTTTAAAAAAATTGCAAAATAACATCTCTGTCTGACCGCTTAAAGTATTTCCAAATAGTGGAGATGATATGATCTTCTTGGAACTAAATTAACTCTACTAAATGAGTCAGCCATTTCCGTTTACTAAAGCCTGCCCTGGAGAGTGATGGTAGGTGGTGGCAGTGCACAGGGAACGATAAGGAATGAAAAATAAAAATAACTTTTAAACACTGTAAAAAGCCAAGTATCTCAATATGAATTTTCATATCGTCCAGTAAAATAATATCTATCATATCGGAGAACTTGATATATCGCCCAGCCCTATTTATAACAAGTGCTTCCATTACACAAAACCAATCACAACCATTGATACACAACGCAGGCCACTCCAGGTAGGTTGGGGATCTTCTCCTGACCATTGATGGGTGCTCCATCTGCCCCTCCTCAGAAGTCCGCAAGCTGGGTGTCATATTGGACTCCACTCTCTCATTTGCCCCCCACATCATGTCTGTCACCAAATCTGCTTTCTACTATCTCAAAAACATCTCTAGACTCCAGCCTTCACTCACTGATTCCATGGCAGAGACCCTCATTCATGCCTTCATCACCTCCCATTTGGACTATCGTAATGGTGTCCTATCTTTGGGGCGGCAGGTTGGCCTAGTTGGCCTATTAATGAACCTGTTTCTTCTTCTATCTGGGGTCCCTAGCGAAGCCCTGGATAGGCTGTATGTTCAGAACTCTGCTTCCAAGGTTCTCACCCGCACCAAAGCCTGGCAGCACATCACCCCCACCCTCATCCACCTCCACAGGCTCCGGGTCAAGTCCTGTGTCACCCTCAAAATCCTACTCCTCACTTCACGCCCTTGCACCCCAGCTATCAGACCTCCTCCATACCTACACCCCCTCCTGAAATCACCGTTCCTCTGACTTGGGACTGCTCGCCACCCCCCACACCAGGTTGTAGACTCTTGGGGAGCATTCAGGGTGACTGCCCTCACCCTCTGGAACTCCCTTCCCATTGACTCAGTTCCTGAACTGCGGGCTTGGTTTCTTTTTAACTGTTTGCCCATCCTTTTAGCCTAGTTGTTCTTTTTCTCGTTTAGCCTAGTTGTTCTCTTTCCCCTTGTTGTTAAGTGCCTTGGGTACTATGAAAGGCACTGTTACTCTTAGATGTCCTCCCTCCCAGGTAACAGTGTCCTTCACCAGCAGTAATGACTCGGTAGGACCCGCTATGTAGCGAAGTTGATTTGAGGCTTGTTTTATCAAACGACAACTAGCGATTTCAATCAAATGTCATCGGCACTTTCCACAACATATAGTGTGACAGGATGTCTCACAGTATAATCTGACAGCTCTCATGAGGTCGTAACTACAAAAATGTCAACATCGCGACCACCATTTTCCTGCTCCGGTTAGTTGATGACAACTTTAAGTTTATATAAAAACAAAGTTCAGAAGTTGATTTTCTGTTTTTGATGTATTTTAAATGATCGGAAGGGTCAATGTTCAAGTGATTGCATTAAGCCTATACATATGTTGACAATAAAGGCGCCATGTTATATTTTTCTGTTTCTATTACCTGTTGCACCAGTTTTCATTTGGAAAAATACATATACTGCACCTCATTTTTAGTTGGAGGTTTGTAAAAAAAAAAAAGGTTTATCCTGTAACCTGGTGTACTTTTTTATTTTGAGATGTGTAAAAAAAGAGAAAAGGGTCAAGGTCCTGTCATCTAGTGCATTTTTAAAGGTAATGGAAAACATTTGATGTAAATAAATGACATTAGGGGTTTGATATATAGATCTGTTGCACCTGTTTTCTTTTGGGAAAGTAAAACATGTTTTACTTTACTTTTCCTGTGCAAGTGGGATATACTGAAATTCATTTTCAGTTGGATTTTATTTGTACAAAAAGCTCTGTCCAGTAACCTGGAGCACTTTTTTATCTTGAGATTTGTTTGAGTGAGAGTGAGGTCCTGTAACCTGGTGCAGTTTTGGAGAAAGTAGTTATTTAATAGTCAGTGTTTTATTATGAACATACAATTGAATTTTCCATTAAAGAAAAGTTACAAAAATGTTTGTGTATGCTGTTAATTATAGTTCTTAGAAAGAAAGAAAATCGGAATCGGTCAAAATCGGAATCGGCAGGTCAGACTAAAAAAAATCGGAATTGGCCAAGAAAATTGCAATCGGAGCATCTCTAATATACATACATACATACATACATACGTATGTACATACATACATAAATAAATACAGTATATAGGCCCAATGTGTAGTACATTCTCTATGCTCACGTTCTCGAGACGTTTGATCTCTCCAAAACACTTTGGGAAGAGCATTCTCCATGAGGACACTAGTAATAACTTGGCATTCTTGGATTTGATATTCACCTCTTCACTACGGCAGAAAAACTCGTTCCTATCTATCTGTTTAACACTGCCCTCTGCAGATAACATGCTTATTACACTTACTTGGAACTACACTAAATTGTTTGAGGAGATAAGACCCTGTCATGTAAGATTATCTAATGTTTTTTATCAGAAACATCACGTCACCTGAGTGTTGCTTATGTGAATAATTCAGAGGATCATTACGATTTCTAAGGAAAACAATTTACTATGTTGTTGTTAATCAAAGCTTTTCATGCTTCACGGGTCATTAGATAATTATTTTTTTATCTAGTGAGGCGGCAGAATTCCATCAAGCGGAATAGCAGTTTGAAATTAAAATGTTTCCCAAAGTTTAGGCCAAGGATTTGCCAATCACGAGAACCACTAGAAAAGTCCAACATTCCTCTCGACTCTGAACCTGAAAGATAAATTAGACACTGGGTCTGGGGTCTACTCACTGTGTTGGCAAGCTCCAGGTAATTTTGTTCCATTGGGACTCTCTGGACTCTCTGGACCAGGAGCTTGTGGAGGACAGATCCAGGCTGTTCTAGAAACTTCTGGAGGAGGATGGACTGCTGAGGCTGGACGTCAAGGCTTTCGAGGTCCCGTGCTCCGGAGTCATACTCCCAACTTTCTCTGGGTCCTGATAAAGTGCCTGAGGATACAAATTGTATATATATTGAACAAAAGACAGCTTACAGTAATATAAGGAATAGACCTACGTACTTTTAACCTGCTAACCAAGCTATCACTAAACTTACAAAACCAAGTTTGCCTTTAGTCAAATTAACTGTGAAGTCTTAACTCGATGTTTGACCAAAAGATTACCCAAACACATTGGCCCAACTTAATAATAAAGACACTCAATGTAGACTGGGGCTGATAAATGATAGCGAAACCTACCAGACCAAAAGAAAAAGAGCCGCATCTGCATCGCTCTTCATTGTCCCTTCTCATCTTGGAACAGCAATGCCGACATTCTCTCTAGTTTTGGCTCAGAGACTCAATTTTCTTTTTACGATGCTTGCCTCTGAACGATTAATCTGTTTCTTTTGCCTTGGATTTTCTGTTGATGAAGTTTGAGTTTCTATAGGTGCCGCTCTTGTCTTTGTCTGTTCAGCCATGGTGGCTATGCCAACAGCTCTATTGCTGCTGCTGGAAATGTAAAACAAATCATTTCCTGTGCAGCAGACGAGTTTCCCCAGTAAAGTCCTACCAGGTGTTTAGAAGTGCAAATGGAAAAGCTAAATGCAAAGAACATGGACAACCATCAATACTTCCATTGACACAAATGCCATATGGCTTCAGTTTATCATGAGTCCAGGTGCCAGATGAAGTTCGGCCCTTTTGAGAAGTAGCTCCGTCGTCTGAGACGTCTTGTTTGCCTTAATGACATTCCTCTGGGATCCAGCTCTCTCAACATCAAGCACACATCCTCTTTCCTCACACGTAGTCCATGTTCTCTGCATTTAGCATACATTCACCGCTACCCGTGAAGCTGTCCAGATTAGCATTCAACCAGGAGCGCCAGGTCAGAGTACGCTTTGCGACGTGACTGTCCCGCTTTTAGTATTCCTAAAATCTTAAATTCCTAAAATCCTGCTCCTCACCTACAAGACCCTTCACGCCCTTGCTCCCCAGTATCTATCGGACCTTCTCTCTACGTACACCCCTTCCCGAAATCTCCGTTCCTCCGACACGGGACTACTCATCAGCCCTCACACCAGGTTGCGGACTCTCGGGGACAGAGCCTTCAGAGTGACTCCCCCCCCCACCCCGCCTTTGGACCCAGCTGCTGAATTGTGGCCCTCTGCTTTTTTGCCTTTTTGTCATTTGTTTGTCATATTGTCTTCCTACTTGTTAGGCTAGTTGGGGTTTTTTTTCTTTTCCTCTCTTTTTTCTGTTGTCTTCTCTCTTCTATTGTTAAGTGCCTTAGGTACCTTGAAAGGTGCTCTAAAAATGAAAGTTATTATTATTATTATTATTATTATCATCTTCAGATGTCTCTCACTTATGTGAAAACCATGCCTACTGCCAAGCACTGATTTAATGTCTTTATATTTGAGGCCAATCTCAAAATAAAATTCTATGAACCTCTCCCACAGGTGTGTGCGCTCCATTGTTGTGGTTGTTTCCATGGTGCCGAACTGACCCGGAAGTACATTGACCTAAATGACCCAAGCTCCGTACTAATGAAATGTAACTATGATAAAAAAAAATACAATGGAAGTTAGTGAAGACACTGATCTCCATGTATTTGAGAGGCCCTGATGGAGTTGAAATTAGCAATACAAGTTACAATGTTACAATCCTTGGGTAATGTAGAGGGAAATGCCGAATTGGCATTGGGAAAGCTTACCCCTGAACAAATCACCAATTATGCTTGGTATGCACGCTCTGCCCATCCTAGTGTCCCTTACACCCTTGTGGACTTTGTTTATTGGCTGGAAGCTGAAGCTGAACGTCAGATAGTTGCCACTCAGGTAAACCTCAACAAACAAGTGCAAAGACATCACTACCCAAGGGAAAGGAAACTAGTTAAACAAGGCTATCCTACTGCTACTATATTGCTTTTTGCAAGTAATCCCCCAACAACCATAGCTCCACCGGCAACCCAGAAGTTTACTGAGCCAACTACTGTGCAACGTCAGGGAAACAAGGCGAGATCCCCTTGTCCTTTCTGCAATGCCAGAGATCATCATTTAAGTGTTTGCCCTGACTTCCGCCAGCTTTCCTCCCAAGAAGTAAGGAAGTGGATCCTTAGCGACAATCGTTGCTGGCGATGTGGTCGCGACCATCGAGCAGCTCAGTGCGATCTCAAGAAGCCCTGTCTCAAATGTAAATGTAAAGCACCTTGGCATACTACATGAGGCCAATCAGAAAGGGGCACCCGCAGAACTTTCTTACCTTATACGATCAAGTTGCAGTTCCAAGGTCCTCCTTAAGGTGGTGAAGGTGCTACTAAGCTACAGAGGAAGAAACCTTGAAACCTATGCCATTCTTGATGATGGAACACAAAGAACAATGCTCTTATCCACTGCTGCCTCCTTCCTTGGGCTTCATGGGGTGGCGGAATCTCTCGTCCTGCGGATTGTCCACCAGGGAACTGAGACCTTTGAAGGAACCAAGGTGAGCTTCAACATCGCTTCTGCTTCCAATCCACAGAATAAGTTCCTTATCAAGGGAGCCTTCACCTCTGATCAGATTGGCCTGGCTGAACAGAGATACCCTGCTCAGGTCCTTCACCACTTCAAACACCTTTACCCATTCAGCCTTTCAATGGAGTCCAGCCAGTCTTACTCATAGGGTCAGATCATCCCCACCTTCTCTGCCCTATTGAGAGGGTCCATCTAGGGCCTGAAGATAGTCTTGCTGCAGTTCACACTCGTTTAGGCTGGGCCCTCCAAGGACCCACACTGCTCCCTACAGACTCCCATGCACACACTTCTTCTGATCCTGACTCGGACCCTGAAATCCAGACCCCATTTCTCGAGAGTTGCTCTGTCCGGTCAGATCTTCATCAGGATGTGGAGAAACTTGACGTGCAAACTTACCAGAGCAACAAGACCATAACACAATCCAAACAGAACCATGAAGCAGTAGCCTGTCTAGACTCTAAGATCACCTGTGTCATTGTGGATGGGGTCAACCAATATGCAACCCCATTGTCTCCCTTTAAGACAACATCCACACTTCAGGCTCCCAAGGAAGCAGTAATGTCCTCACTTCATCACCCAGCGACAGTTAGCTCCCAACCCAGAACTATTAGTTCCCCATCGCTGGGCCACAGGACCACCTGAGCCTGTCACCCCCAACATCCTCCTCATGGGGCAGCTGGAAGCATCATTGTCCCATGTTCTGTACAAAGACTCAGAGCTCCTCCCCAACCAAAGATGGCGCCACAGCCAAGTTCCCTCAGACCGGTTTTGGGCAAGTTTCACCAGATACTACTTTTCCTCTCTTCAGTCCTGGCAAAAACTGCACACTGATACCCCTAACCTTACCCTAACTTTACGGTTGTCATGGTGGTAGACCCTCAACTGTCACAGGCACACTGGCCCATAGGAACAGTTCAGCGGCTTCTACCGAGTTCAGATGGCAGAGTCCGAGTAGCAGGGGTCAACCTTAAGGGAAGGACTTACATACGCCCAATAAGCAGATTGGTTGCCCTACCTGCCATATCAGAAAATAACCCTGGTCACCCCATGGCGCTCATCACAGGATCAAATATGCTGCTCATATTTGGGGGCGGCTGTTGTATATATATATATGCAGCCCCAAAGATTTTACACAAGTAGAATATCATGATAGTATAAATATTATTTAAGAGAGAGTCATGGTACACATATCCCAAAGAATCTGCACACGGAATGGAGGTATATTCACCCAGCAGAATTCAAAGGAGGGGAAAGTAGCCTGGAGGAGGAAGTGAGGTATCCTCCGGGTCACGACATTAGTTGAAATAAAAGTCCTCCAAGTCATAGTCACATTTGGTGAGGGTGGAGAGTGCCTATCTGTCTTGAACAAACGCCTCCACAAATAGAGACCCAACAGAGGCACACACTTAGCTGTCCTCTCTTCTTTGAGTTGCTATTTAGCTGTCACGTACATCTCGCTATTACACCTCCAAGAATGACTGGGCCTTGTCGAGCGTGTGACAAATAAATAATGAATCAGAATCAGGTGTGCAGTTTCCAGTCAGCCAGGAGTCCGCCGAGTTAGCCATTCAGAGCCTATTAGGGTCAGGAAGTGTCATCATCGGTGATGTGCTGATATCCGTGAGGCCTGCAGTTCAGTGTCTACATGCACACATTATTACATGCTTTTAACCTCCAGTATAGCTTTTATTTTGAAAAAGTGTTAGGTGGCGTTCCTTATATATCACAAATGGGAGAAACCAAGAAGTGTGTTGTGTGTGAGGCGCTCTCCTCAAGGGAGAAAGAGGGAAAGAGGTAGACCGAGAGAGGAATGTGTGTAATCACCAAAGTGTGACCTGTTATTCAACGTTGGTTACAGGGTATAAAAGTTTGTTTCAGGAAGATTGAGAATGATTCTGGAAAATGCGATATATAACGGCTGTGTCAGGATGCCAAGGCCTTCCCAAGGTCCCATGCCATAGCCACAAAGATCAGTCTTCAGCTATGCCAGACAAGATTTTTAGGTAGAAATACACCTGTTTTATCAGCCTAAATGTGGCTGCATTGCATTAATTGTGATGCTGTAGATTCACCTTCTTATCCGATGCTGGTGTCGGTATGGATCCACCTCTGCTCACAGGAAGTGACAAACTGTCCCCTAACAGCAGCAAGAAAACTGGACTCACCGACATTAGATCCTTTGCCTCCCTTGTCCCTTTGGTATCCTTCAGTATAAATCATCACAGACCGGACAGGTTTGGTGAATCTGAGCACGCTCTGTGCTGTATTACTACCATTTATTGAAGTTAAAATGCCTCAAACAGTTACCTCTCGCTGCCATTTGGAGCCACCGACGTGCAAAGTCACCTAAGTGCAGAAAATGTGGTTTACAGTACACCGCTGGCTGCTCATGTGGTTAGAGCAAGGCACTGGAGATGTGGCCCAAACAGAGAGAGAAAATAAAACATATAATGTTGCCCAGTTGCCAGCAATACAAAGCAATGTGTTTCAGTCTTGCTTGGTTAAATGGAGGTCAAAATCTATTATTTATGATTTTCTTTTTTTTGCCATGGTTGGTATCATGCAGAAACACACCACAAATAAGAACTACATTTTTCTTCTCTGCAGAAACTGGATGAAACTCAAGATATCTTTTTTCATGCCGCAATACTTAATTGCCATACATCACCCTCAGTCAAAACAGTCACCCCATCACTGGATTTGTTTATGTTTTGATTTGTCTTCAATTTACGGCAAGACTTTTTTTTTGATAGAAAGACTGACAGCATGTGACAAGAGTTTTACAGAGCTGCTTGTGTAAATCAGTATTTTCAGTAAAGGTGGAGAATGAACATTGGTGAAACAGATGCAAATGAAACTCCAAAGAATCTATGTGAATATACCTAACATTTATATGTTATGTATTGTTGGTTTAAAGGCCTTAAAATCATAAAGTCATCAAAGTCTTTTTTTTTCTCGAAGTTTACTTATGTAAGCGCAAACCCACAACCCAGGCAACAAATAGCTTTTCATTAGCGCACTTGGCTGGCTGGACGTTATTAATGCTGAGCAGCAGGCAAACGTTTGGGCCGGCATCCCAGATACTGAATGATGGATCCTGCAGACAACTTCTGTTGACCTCGGTTTCTCTTGAGAGCCTCTATCCAATACCTTACGTTCTGTCATGGGGCTCCCGCGTGTCTTTATTATTAAATACGGCACCTCTGACCGCGTTGCCTCCAAATGGAGTCACAAAATGGCATCTAGAGGGACCCTCGCCTTCCTCCCACCAGTCTGGCCGTAATATCTGAGGGTACGGTGGTCATATGAGCCAAGCTGCTGAACGTGCATCCACTTAACTTCACTTTTTCCTTCCCACCACACCCTGCATCAATCAGAGTCATGGGACAGGGAGGGTGTGTGTGATTGTAAATTGTGTGTGTGTGTGTGTGTGAGCATGTGCAAGCCTGCATGTGTGTGTAAGTGTCTACACACACATCCAAAAGTGAGCCTGCATGTATCACACCCTCCATATGATAAATTAGAAATTCCAGTTTACTTGCAGGGCTGTTTTGGTATAAATGTGAGAGAATCAAAAACCATGTTTGGATGTTTGTGTGATGATCATGCGATACTGATTTACATCGGATTCTAGTTCATTTCAGCCCAAGAGGGACCATGCCCAGCCTTCTTTGATATTTTATTCAAGTTTGAGTTTGATCTCCAAATATATTTCTTCTGACTACTTGCACAAACAAATGTGCCTGCAAGTCTAATTCTATTGAAGTATTCAGAAAGCAAAACTATGGCAAGAATATAGCTTATGGTATTCTACCTCTGCATGCATTGTTCAAGACTTCACCCAAACCTAATGCATGAAAATGATGCTGGACAACATCGTTTTTCCATCAATTACGCAACTTGATGCAGAGAATAAATTGGAAGAGGTGGGTGTGGGCCAATGATTACATTAGCTTTAGTTAAAAAGAAAGCAGAAGATGACAAATAAAGGAACTTCTTTGCAGTGTTTCCTATTAGTCACCATCATCTGCTTGTCCAGTCTGTACTTTCATTCCACTTGCTGCTTAAAACGGGGAGCCAAATTATCTTGTCAGTAATAAGCTAAATACAAAGCCAGGATATACATTTATTTGCAAGCACAGATGTGCATAGATCAAAGCCCGTGTACTGACTCATTCTGACCTGATGATAACTCATTTTTTCCAGCTTTGACTAACGAGCATGGTTATTTGTGACCTGAAATAATGGGATGACCCTTTGATGGACCGTTACAGCAGCAGCCATGGCCTACCGCACCGTAACACACTGCTAGACAAGGTGTAGTCTAGGTTCAGGCGAGAACCCTTCAACCGAGCAGGTGAACTTTGAACCCGGGCTGGTTCAGTCAGGATGCTACGGCACACGTGACCCGAGCTTGGGTTTCTCTCAACTGACTGCCAGTGACACCGTCACGTGTAAGGACAAACCCAGCGCCCTGCAGAGGGTTAACGTTTAACTGGTATTTTGTTTTTTCGCGCTTTATTTCACTTACATGCACAAAGAAACACAGATCTTTTCTTCCAATAATAAAATGCAAACTTTCACAACTGTAGAAAATCATGCACACTTTTACATGCACACTTGCACACACACATGCATGCATGCAAACAACACTCACGCGGACGCACACACACACACACACACACCCTATTAATGGCAAGAACTCAGTACAAAGGTAAATTGATTTTATCAACAAAGAAAAAAGTCCGGTAGCCCATGTGATCAAACATTAGTTGATCATTGATCTTGTGTTTACCCATCTGCTGTTCCAGAAAAATAAGCTTTGGAAAGAGTAATTATGTAGAAAGTTCTTTAAATCAGCACTTCTCACCACACAGACCAGACACAGGTAGCTGTAGGAAGTGGAGTATAAGCATAATCACAAAATATTTTTTCAGTTGTGTCAGGAATATGATTAGAAATGTAGATATATATCAAGATGACTATCCAGTCACATAAACTGGTCATTGAGTCTCCTCCTAAATGCCTTGTTGTATTTTCAGTGAGCCTCCTACCACCGCTTGTTCACTGGATATTGGGCATCCCATTACTAAAGGTAGTCTCCTAATATGGAGACAGTGATACTTGCCAGGGATTACTTCACAGTGAGGGATTCCCCAAATCAATTCCCTTTATAAGGGAGCACCCTAATATGGTCGCCACATGCATACACGTTCAGTGTCTCTCCCTAATATAGAGGAGAGAGGAGCCTCCATGTTTCAACTGTTTGCTTTGGGTCAGGCCTTCTTCACTTGGTAGCTCAACTTTACCTCAACCACCAGTGTCCAGTGGTTGTTGGGCAATGTTATAGTGCTGCTCATGCCCAAAAATCATCTTATTGATGTTTTGTAAAAAAAATAAATAAAGCAAGGAATGTGCTTCCCATTCTAAAAAGAACATTTAATAGTAGAAACACAGCACACTTTGAAGTCACACTTTGTTTTAATAGATGTGTCTTTGGTTCAGTGTATAAATGTATTTTCTGTTTGAGGGATTGATTGGTCCGATGTGAACTTTGGCCGGGAGAGATTTCAGTGATACGCCGTCCATCGAAAAGAAAAACAGTGTTTGGACAAAACTGCCGCATTTACCTTTTGCACCGCATGCCCCCGGAGGCCAGCCGAGAGCCCAAAGAGGAACGTTTGCTCTCAAAGTTCAGACTAACTTGTTGTTTGACTATTTACTGACAGACCTGTCTGAAAGACACCAAGATGCTGGCCTCCGGGTAGACCGCCAAGACAAACACAGACCAAAAATACACTCTTTGCTCAAATATTGACGTTCACATGCATGTGGCCATTTTGTTCAACATAAAATGATTAAAAATAATTGAGTTCCAGTATTTGGATGTTGAATTATCGCTGCTGTCAACAACGTGTTAAATTATAATGGCCGTCCAAACCATTGTGAAAAGATTGACCTTGTTGCATTTTTGTATTTGGTTCATTGAGGTTCACCCTTCCCAACACAGGGCTTGTAATCAGAAGTCACATGGACTCACGAGTAGCTTGTTTATTGGAGAGTTTTGGTAGCCTGCCATCCTGCCAGGTCAGAGACTTTGGTGGTTGGGGGGGAGGGGGAGTCAAACAGATCTGAGTCCAGTCAATGTAACTTTAGCAAAGCACGATGGATTTGTCTGAACTCTGTGCCATTACCTTCCCATTACCTTCCCATTCCAAATTTCGCCTCTGCCTCCCTCAGACTGCTTCTGTTTAAGAGGGCCTGTTGATGAGAGGAGGAGGTTTTTGCGGTTAGATGTCTGGACAGAGGCGGGAAACTGTCTTCCCCTGTTCCTAGTTCTTAAGCCCACTTTTCGAAGACCGCCTAAATGAAGAACCCGTCTCTGAAAGCAAAACTGGTTAGTACTAATGAGCACCCAAAGTGGTTTTACAGTACTAGGAGGTACACAGACTGGCCCATCACCAGTTTGCACGCTATCCAGTGTACGCCAGGCCTGTTCGTTTGGAAATCCCCTTTAAGATGTACTGAAGGGACCTGGTATCAGACTTTCTAGCAAGAAAGGCAAAATTATAGAGATTTTCAAAAGAAAATATATTCATAATGTCTCATTATACCAGAACTAGATTTTTCCGTTTTTGGAATTTTATACTTTCACCTAAATTTCTTTAATTCCTCTTCCACTTTGATTGAAATGAGTACTTCACCCATATTTTACACCATAAATCACAAATAAATGTATTTTGAACTCATTTTGTAGCACAAGCAATATTTTTTTAAGCCATTGTATACTGCCCGACAACGGCAAGCGGCATTCATTTCTTTTTGTGTGTTTTAAAGGTTATGGCTAGGTCATGTTCAGCTTTCATGTCAAGAGAAACTATATCCATAAATACCATCAAATAATACGCTGTTCACTTCTCCACCAGCAGTGCTTTTTTGGGGGCAGAAACCAGGAAGTCATTTTTCTTGTCTTCACTACTCGCATAGTTGCTGCTCTTGGGGCTTTTTATGACAGTATGATAAAGGCTGACTAGATCTGCATGATGCTGTCACTCATACATGTCACCATAAGTAATGTTAAGCTATGGCAGGGATGCTGGGAAAATGTTAGGCCTACTAAACGTCAAGTTTTAGATGGACAAAGGATCAGATTGTGTTCTGAGGCCTTGGCATGGGAAGCCATGGCAAGCCAGGGTCCGTGACCCCAGACAACTCACTTTTCTGTCTTTCATACAGAGGCCAGTCAGGCAGTAACGTGATTAGACTAGCTGGAGCAACTCGCGGCACATGATGTGGCCTTGTTACGCTGCAGCTCTAACTATGAAACTAAGTGGCGTGTGGGTTTTATTCTGCTGCTCAAATTGGTAAACCACATTTACCGTGTAATATGCACCATGAAGGCTCAAGTCACCTCCCAGTGTTATAGCTTCTCCCTTTCTCTTTCTCACACACACACATACATACTCACACACACACATACCTTTAGTAAATACACAAAGAACCTCTATATTAAATATTTGGGCCACATGTACTAAAATACCCTGGGGTGAAATCAATCAATGGCATCATATCACGCATGTCCCTGGTATACATACATAAAGTAAACAGTGGTTAAACAGTGTAGTTAAACGTGACTGTTTTAGTTTATAATGTATTGTATTTACTCTAAATTATCCCACTGTTACGCGCCCGCCTACAGTATAATCTCTCACGTGGTAACTAGGACCAAATCCATCAAATCTACCAAATCTATCTATTTGGGGGGTTCTTGACATGAAAACGTTTGGGTACCCTATGTGATGCAATTTACGGCGATTGTTTTGGGGAAACCTACACAGTAGATTATGGGGTTCATCTGCTTTTGGGAATGCATCGAATGCCTCTATTTTACAGGTTGCATTTAGGTAGCGAAAATGCAGGTCGCCATATGGACCCATAGGCACAGAAACCAAATGTTTATAGAATAAACTGCTAAGTAATCATCGTCACAGAGTTTGCTTCAGAGCCCGGATAGCTCAGTCGGTAGAGCATCAGACTTTTAATCTGAGGGTCCAGGGTTCAAGTCCCTGTTCGGGCGATAGTGCTTTTCGTAACTTGAGAGCTGATTTGGTGGAAAGCCACGGAACATGGTGTGTTCAATCCCGAGCAAAACGCCGAGCCTCCGGGGAACCCTGAGCTCAGATACCGTTATGCGATGGGATGCAGAAGAAATAAGTTAATGTATTAATATATATATGGTGGTTCGTCTCCTTCGTGGCACACAGTGTATTGTTCTGACTCATGTAACCAGGAGCGTACTGCTAAATCAATGCCTTTACTATCATTTGCCACAAAACTTCAAAACCTACCTATATGGACTACATTTCTGTGAATAAGAGGAGAAATGGCTTATTACTAACACTGGCGAGATATTAGTGTTAGTTTAGTTTGATAAATGATGTGATCTGACCCTGATAATGATTTTATATGGCAATAAGATTTCTGGCGATTTTTTTCTTGATCTTTCTCCATTCTTATGATAAATTGTGAACTCACTTCGGCTAAGGTATGCGGAGTGTCACACTTTACTATTTGTTTACCCTATCAGCCGTACAGTTCTAATCGATGCCTTATTTTTAGTCTTATTTCGATGCATGTTTAAGCAATTCTATATAAATGAGATCAGTCAGACAGCCATTCGCAGTGCACCCTAATTCAAGATCCCTGTCTTTCAAAATAAAAGCCCTATCACGTGAACGAGTAGTGGCGGGGCGGGTTTAGTCACTCTAGCCAATCATCGTTTCTGTTTTGCGGCTTCCCATTCGACGATAAACATTGTGCTCTGACCCGCAAGCTCTCAGTGAGGCAAGGCGAGCGAATGTGAATGAGGCCGAGTCCTTGGCAGACTTGCTGTTATTACTGCCTGACTGGAATTATTCAGCAGCACTATTTACACATACTCCACGGCGAAGCATTATCCTGTTTTACAAGGAGTAGACGTGAAATTGCCGCTCTGACTCCAAGCCTTGCTACCGGAAAACCGTTAGCTGGGGAAGCTAACCTTAGCTAGCTAGCTAGCTAGCTAGCTAGCTATTACATGTCCTATTTTTTCTGGCAGCTGACCTCCACCACCACAATACAGACGCACTGAGTAACAGTTGCTTGCTAGCTTGGGGTGATAATTCACCAATTTTCATGTCGTCAACTCCCCTTGTCCTCTTGTGGTGTCCCGTGGACGGTTCCTGAATATGATACACAATGAGTCAAAGAGACACCCTGGTTCATCTGTTTGCTGGAGGGTGAGTATGTAATAAATGTCAGATACATGCAGTAGCTGGGCTTGCTAGCTTAACTGAAATACTCAGGGTAGCTGTCGTTGCTAGCCAACGTGGACATGTCATGGAAAATCTGTAGCGTATCCATGATGTCAGGATTTAGGGTAGCAACCTAACAGTTAACAGAAAACTCGTTGCTAACAGCCAGCGAGTGTCAGAGGGCGGCTAACCAGTGTTGCCCATGCACATACACTCGTAGGTGTTTTGCTCAATGTCACAACTTGACATCTAAGTGAGTGAACGGGTTGGTTGGTGGAAGGACGTTCTATATATGCACCAGTGAGTCGGTAGCCATCAGGTTTTACCCCCAGCAAGTCAACGTTTCTATTTGTATGTAGTCTACCTCGTTTCAGGATGTCGCTGAAACATCGATCCCGCTGTGTCATCTTTGTAGTATCAAGCTAACGTTAAGTCCTAGATAACCAAAACAAATGCTATCAGACCGCCTCTCAAGGTCATCGGCCTATTAAAATTTGAGTACCTAACTATAAACAGGATATGATAAAATAGTTAGGGGAGTTGTTTAGAAACTAAGACATGTGCTGCAGGTGTGACTGACGCTGACTGATGCAACAGCTCATTAGTGGGGTTTATTGGAATGTACTCTAGTCTGCTCTCTCATACTCGTGTGCCAGCCGTGGGTGCAAAATAAACAAAAGTTAAATTCATGCCACTCTCTGAGCTGTCATATGGGTGTTTAGAAAGCCGAAACCCACCATCTAGGGTCAAACAACATCTTGATCATTTTGACCAGAAGGTGCTCTGCAGACTTGCTAAAATATGATAAATAAAATGCCTGAATTTTTGACAGACCCATATCAAAATTAAGATTGATTTGATGGGATAGAATCCTGCCCTCTTGCCTCAGACAGACTCTATCCAAGCAAGCTGAGAGAAAAAGCTTACTATTGCTAAACTTGCCATTGTTTACAACTGACATGATTGTCATGTTAATGTAATGTAGCTCGTCACATTTTAGGTCTCAAAGTATGTCCCATTACTCCCATGTGACTGCATTGGCAAAGGAATAGCATGCTACAACATTTGGATTGGAAATGATAACAGTTCTAGTTCTATTGGCCTAAGCATGTGAATTATGTGTCAGCCAATAATTAAGGATTCCCAGATTTCTTACATGACATCTATCAAACGGTGGCCTAAAAGACATGTTCTTTAGTCCATAATGAAAAGTGGGGTCGAGGTTGTTATGGAAAATAATAATCTAAGTTTTTAATATGTATGCGTAGTCACAGCCAGTGGAAAACTACTGAGCTAAGGGGAATGTGTGTGTGTTCATTACCCCTTGACCTGGCTGAAAGTTTGGCCTGGCAAATGAGCAGGTCTTGGGCTCAAGGAAGTGTTGAGCAGAACGTTTCTATTAAGATGGAAATAACCCCTTTACAGCCGGGTGATTGTGTAATGGCCTTGCATATGTAATGTTGTCACTTATTTGCATATCTTCACTTATTAGCCTTTTACTATGTGTGTATGTTGAGGTGGTCAGACACGTTTATAAATGTATCTGAGGAACTGAGTTCCTCAGCTCATTCTGCATACATCCAGGTGTGTGTAGTTTCAGCTCTGCTTGCAAGCATTAAAGGCCTAAGAGACGTAAGTCTCTGACAAATATTGTGTTATAGCTTTATTGAGCTGCTCTTACCAACTAGACAAAGTGCAATTGACTTAAATTGCCACGACAAGGTTGAGACCCCTCTCTGTGGTATGTAGAGCATGCTGTCTGAGTAACAAATTGGCCTACTTCTGCCCAAATGTTGTTTACAGGACTTATCTCCCACAACCACCATCTGTAGTTTTGATTGAAAATTAACTAACTAAAGATAAGCGGTGTTGTTATCTCCTTTGATGGCTTCTAGTTACACCCAGCCCAGCCCTGGCTCAGTACAGTCCTGTCCAGTTCTGTCCATTTCCGTTTTATTTAGTCTTCATGTAGATCTTATTTACCTGCTCTCTCTCTCTCTCTCTCCCTTTCATGATGCATTATCAGATAGCACTTTGGATATAGCATTTTGCTTCTAAAGAGCTCCTTACACAAACACCTTTTGTGGCAAACATAGGTTGTAGCCTTCTTAGAGTTTAGTGATTTGATTTTGTGTGCCACTATTACACTTGGGCCAAAAAGTAGTTGCAAGCAGAACATTTTCTGAAATCATATAATCAATATATATGTGATTGGCAACTTGACAACTTAACCAAAATCTGAAATGATTCTGATGTGGTAGACCCGACTGATCTGGTACTCCCAAGCATACTAAAACGAGACAAAACAAATAAATATTTGCAGCTACTATTTGACCCCTGTTTGATAAATATATAAACTAAAATACATGCATCTGTGGGTTTGGGATGTGGTGTGGCGTTGAACAGAAGCTTACTGTTGTTATTCCCTAGGAAACACAAAGCATTCCTGACTGCCTCTCTGCTCCCACATTCTGTTATTCCACATCTACGTGCCAGAAATCTTTAGAATTCCACAAACCACACCGTTGGCTAATTTGCCTTGCATTGGCATTAGCGCTTTGCCCACCTATGTCTATCCCTATTGGCAAAGTAATTTTTGCGGACATCGAAGAAGAAGAGTCACACATTTTCACTCTTCTGTCAGTTGAGAAATGGACATTGGTGTAATTAACACTCTCGCCCTCTCCCGCTAATCTTCTCCTCACCCTCCTCCTTTACTGTTCCACCCTCTGTAACCCATTTCCCATACTCCATCACCTCCTCCATATCCGTCTCTCTGCCAGGTGTGGGGGAACGGTAGGAGCCATATTGACTTGTCCACTGGAAGTAGTGAAGACCCGCCTGCAGTCGTCTTCCATCACCCTCTACGTGTCTGAGGTGCAGCTCAGCACTGTCAACGGGGCCAGCGTGGCCCGCGTGTCCCCGCCGGGCCCTCTGCACTGCCTCAAGTGGGTACTCAACATGTATCACTATGCCAGCGAGACACCTGTAACATTCATATGTCACAGATATCATATCATCTACATAAGGCGAAGTTATGCCCCATAGCCTACCTTTAGTGTACACTGCCTATGTTTGACATCATGCTGCCTGAAGTCTAATGTCATTTTCTGGCCACAGCAACTATCCAGAGGCTATGCCCCATAGCCTTAGTGTACACTCTAAATACTGCCTATGTTTGACTTCCGGCAGCATTCATAGCTGATGGTTAATACATTATTTTGCAGACTGAAAACATGTAGTGAATTGCTCACATTTGCTTGGTTGTAAACAGTGCAGAGTAGTTTCCAGAGTAGTAACCAACTGGGTGGAACTATTCGTGGTGTGTAGCCCAGCTAATGGTTCCTCCTCTCTGCTGTCCCAGGAAGGTTTGGCAGTGGAGTCATGGCTCCTTCCTCAACAGGAACCATGTTTTTGTTGTTGCTTGGTCTGGCTGGTGTCCCCCTGGCAAGGACAACTGACCAACCCCTGAAACCCAACTCCACATCCTTACCCTTAGGGAAAGCTGCACACAGAGCATACATTAGTTGCTTTAGCCAAGCAGGAAATCTCACAAGGGGTCCAACTGCTGGCATTCACTTGTTTTTCTTGTGAGGTTTTTGCTCCACCAGTCTGTTATGACAGGCCTTTTCCATTCTGTGTCCACTTAAGCCAGTACCTCTTTGATTTGGGTAGATTGCCAGTTGTGATGTTGAAGGAAATCTGATCCACGCCACAAGGAAGAGAATGGCTTGGTGTCTTCTAAATAAGTCACGTCAGGACTGCCCCAAGCCTCTGGAAAGAATGTAGGCCTATTTGATGGCACCCTCAAATTTACTAATTGAATCCCATTCAAATGAGATGCCAGTCACCCTGAAATTATTTTTGTACTTAAGTGCTGCTTGCTAAGGACTCATCACTCTCCCAGCCATCCCTCAGCTTGTTGAACGGTCAGGTGTTGTCAGGTATTGTTTTTTTTGTGAGCGACTACATTTTCAGCGTTATACTTCCTGGTGTCATGGTGGCTCGGTGATTAGCAATGCTGAAGTTCCTGGGTTTCAATCTTGGCCACGGTCCTTTTTGTGTGGCGTTTGCATGTTCTCTGCATGTGCTCCGGTTTTCTCCCGCATTCAGACATGCAAGTCAGATGAAGCTTGTCTGTCTGTCTGTCTGTCTATGTTATTTACACATTATTTGTCATATAGCTGAAAGGACTTCAGTGTTTTTGAAGAAGAATTTTCATCAATTTCAAGTGTACTCAATAAACTATCCCCTGGCTGAAGTATGGAAGTTGAATTCTTCTCCGTCCCTTGCAAACTGCAAATATGCATGCATCATTTATGCCTTTACATTTGCACAATGCATTCTGTTATGCAAGGCATGCCTATGCCATATTTAGGATAAACCTACCATTGTTTCCACATTGTTTCCAATTGTACAAAAACCTGATCAAGATCATGCTTTTATGTAAACCTATTGTTTAGGAAGGTATGTTGGAATTTCTGCAGCTTATCAGACAACCTGAAATTGGACAAGACAAGGAGGAAAAAATGCTAGCACAAGCTCATATCTGCCGGCAATGAATAGCGCACATTGTCCATGGAAACATGCTAAGAGGTGATTCACTTGTGTGTGATGGAGTGTTGGTAATGGTAGAGTAATATTGTGTATTTGTGTGTTTTCAGGTTGATCCTAGAGAAAGAAGGACCTCGCTCACTCTTTAGGGGCTTGGGGCCGAACTTGGTGGGCGTGGCCCCTTCCAGGTAAGCTACAGGGGTCAGCCCACTTACAACACAGCAACTCCATCACACTGTTAGCACTGTGTACCTCCCTTGAGTATGGATTGAAAGGCTATTAAACCATCCATAATTTGCAATGACACTAGTTAGATGTTAGCAGGGCTGGCTCTATAATAGACAGTCCAAGGTCAGCTGAGATAAGCACAATGTCAAAGAAGACATGATGATAAACAAGCTAGTACTGTGGGTTTTTTTTAACCTTCTGCCTTTGCCAGAATTCCTAGAATAGATGTGCAACGAGCTCCTCTCACTACGCCATTAACACACACAGGCCAACCTCCCTAGGCTTGCCTATCTACTCCACACACATTGACTCAGCAATACTTGTAAGCTGTAGACATACCTTTTGAGATATGAATAGACTAGTTACTGGGACTGCCTTGGCTGTCAAAAGCATAGGTCTTATGTAACTGCCACAGGGTTCCTTGAGGTTACTGGGTGAATTACTGGAGTATTAGGGGTGACAGGATCATGTCTCACTCATTGCCATGCCTTGCTCAGCATTTGGAATGTGACGTCGGCAGCATGGTGAGAAAAGCATTGGGACCATTTCTGGAAAATAATTCACTGCCGTTAGCTAATAATTTACTCATAATACAAGTTTAAATGAAATAAATAATAAAATATATTCCACATCCTTAGCCATGGATGTCATGGAGACAGGCATGAAAAAATAAATTGCCTAATTAATGGAAATTTAAGTAACACTACAAGATTATCGAGAACTCGAAGTTCTATAGAGGCCTACAACATCATTTGTTGTCCCCAGGAGGAGCTGTGAATCAATCCTGCTCATTACGCATCCATCTGACAGGGCACTAATGCCCCCATAACTAGATGTTTTAATGCTGTTACATAAGACAGTCACTCTGAAGGATACAACATGGAACCAGGGGTTTCTGAACAACAATGCTAAGCGGATCAGAGCAGGAGACCAGAACAATGCTGCCAGCACAACCAGTTAACTGTGAACTCGGCGGAGTGGAACGAGTTACCATAAGTGCTGCTAGCTTAGCTTGCTAAATTGCAGCTAATACTAATTACCCCATTGTTAATGATGTAGGCAAAGTGGTGACTAATGACTAGCGGGGGCTAATGCTGCAGCAAGCAGGTGCTATTGCTCAGCATATGTAGAGTGTTTTGTTGACACCTAGCATGGATAGATGCGGATGCAGGCCTGCGGAGTTGGAGCCACCTGGGCCCCTTGAAGTGTGATGCAACCCTAAAGGTGTGCAGATGGGCACACAGACAAACACTGCTGTATAATCTAACTGATGAGCTTTTAGCGTCCACGGCAATGTGTTGAGGACTAGTTTGAAAAAGTACTAGCCATTTGCTAGATGGCTGTACAAACTAATCAGACTGTTACCAACTCTAACAACGCTACAGCTGCTAGAAGAAAAAAAACACAAACACTTGCATTCAGACAGTCATTTTGACCTATTAGTTAATGAAAACAAGTTACGACCTATGCTTTTGTCCTTCACCATACTGAAAAGCCTTTCTGTCCAATTAGGTCTGATAAGATGCCAACACTGTCCCATTGTTTCTACTTTTGGTTAATTCATTTCTGAAGCTCATTAGGCTGAACCTGACACAAGGACAGTTTTGTTTGTTAATGTTGTGTAATTAATTAGCAGCATCGCTGCTGGAGGCGCACTGTTTCCTAAATAACTGACTGAACCTGAAACTAATTAGCTATCTACCAAAAAAAAAACATGGCATATGTAACTATTTGGTTCATGTCTTTTATGTGACATTTACTCACCTTTTTCGACTCCAACAGAGCGATTTACTTCGCTGCGTACTCCAGTGCCAAAGAGAGACTGAATGGCGTGTTGGAGCCCGACTCCACGCAGGTACACATGGTTTCAGCTGGAATGGCAGGTAACTATATATATCAGACAACAGATTGACGCGCTACACCATGTATGTTTGTTTTTTTAAAACATGGAATGAGAGCTGTAACCATTTCCAGCATGCTTGCAAAAATGCCAGCAGAGCGCACCCGGTCTGGGTCAGTGCTGGTAAGTTAAGATGAACAATGGTGTTCGCTCGTGTTAGACCTTCCAAACTAATAATGTTTGAAGATCACATCTAATTGTGCTAGTTTCCATTGGCGCTACCTGGCCTACCCACCATAGGCTTAGGCTCCTGTCATCTGTGTGAGGCTGCTGCTAACCTTTGCTACCTTTGCTATTTGACCTCTCTAAAAAGCAAGCAGCAGCTGAACGAGCTTGCGTTTCGTTTGCAAATGCTTCTGTTTTAAAATGTAAGTGCAGTCCCCTCCACCCTTTCTCCAGATGAACCAAAAGCTTAGAAATCCACAGGCAGCTTAATTTAAAATGTTGCTTACATGTTAAAGGGATAGGATTAAATACAGCTTTCTTCTTCTCTCATGGTCTGTATGTCAAGGGCAGGTCACTTGCCTTTTAGGGTATGTCACACTCATTTTGGGAATGCAGAACCATTACAATGTAGGCCAATTAGGCAGCCTATACATATTACATAAGGGTTTTTAGCTGTATTCGTCCAACATGTCCCTTCTGCTGCTCTTTGTTGGGGATGATTATATTTCGCATGAGGTTGAATCTGGTGGGTTAAATCCTATGGATGGTGGGGGAATGGGAAGTGAGACAGTTGCATGCCTGTCAGTGTGCTACACACAAGCCTGTGTCTGTTTTAGGCTTTTACTCTACCGTAGTTCTCCTCTCGCAAGGGCATGAGACCCCCACACCACCAGGGGTCTCTAGCTGCATCTGTGAGGAGTAACTTTGGTCTGCGTGAGTACTCACCACAGATCTGTGCTTCTTTTTTTAATCTTTCCCTCCTCTGTTTCTCTATCAGCATTTCTGTCCTGTACTCTCTTGTCATGCACAGTTTTTACTGTCCTTTGCACACACGGACGTGCAGTTTTTTTTTGTCATTTAGTCTCTCTCCTTTTAGCATACACATAGCTTAGTTTACACTGGGGCTAGCTCTCTCCCTCCAAGCTGCCTTTGTGACTTTACACCACATTTAAGCTTAAAATACTCCACTACATTGTTTCAACTTGTGTTCCATCATCAACATGAATGCAACTTAAAGAACAGTCACATCTTGCTTAGAGGCTTAGTTTGTGGACCGTCTTTGCTGTGCCACTGGCAGCTTGATACTTGACCATGGTATTTATGGGTTTCGAGTGTTACTTGAACAGCAGCTTGATCCTTTTTCTTTCTCCACAGGGTTCACAGCCATCACAGCTACCAACCCAATATGGCTCATAAAGACTCGTCTGCAGCTGGATGCCAGGTAAACAGCACACACTAGTAGATGAGCTTCAATGCACAGGAGAAAATTCCACTCGTTGATATATGATTACGTGAGGGGAAAAAAAGTTAACAATTCTGTTGTCAAGTCGATATCAGTTTTTTTTGTTGTTGCTTTTTTGAGGTCTCACTGCACCCCTCACACAAGCGGCTCGTGGTGTGTTTACAAGCAGCTTGGTGAGATTAATCTCTGGTGTGACAGAGAATACAGCATGATGTGTTCAGATCCATTCAGATCAGTTTCTATACATTGGCAAACCCTTTATTTTGGCATATTATGGCAGTGCACCACAGATGAGCCCATGTATGGGAAACACTGTATTATAATTGTCCGCTCATGACCTGTTGTCTCATAATGGAAATCCTTGATACGACCACATAGGAATTTCAGAATAGGTAGCAAGTTTACTTCTGACTTTCCTAAATCTTTTCTCAGGAATCGAGGGGAGCGAAGGATGAGTGCGTTTGAGTGTGTGCGGCGGGTGTACCAGGCAGATGGCCTGCGAGGTTTCTACAGGGGTATGTCGGCCTCCTACGCTGGTATCTCAGAGACTGTAATTCACTTTGTGATCTACGAAAGCATCAAGCGGCGTCTCTTGGAGGCCAAGGCTGCACAGAACATGGACGAGGATGAGGAGGTGTCCAAAGATGCGTCAGACTTTGTGGGGATGATGCTCGCCGCCGCCACCTCCAAGACCTGTGCTACATCCATCGCTTATCCTCATGGTGAGAGAAAAGGCTTAAGTCCTAAAATCACTCTGTGTACTTCTTCATGATGATATGGCACAGCCAGTCTTGGAATTCAAGCGGAGTTTCATATATGAAAAGCAGTTATCAGACTTGGGTAGATATCATTTCTTGGATAGATGTATCCTTTAATCCTTCCATTTCTTGTTGGTCCTGCAGAAGTGATCCGCACCAGGCTACGCGAGGAGGGCACCAAGTATCGCTCCTTCTTCCAGACTCTAACAACAGTGCCCAAAGAGGAGGGCTACCGCGCCCTGTACCGCGGCCTCACCACCCACTTGGTACGGCAGATCCCCAACACTGCCATCATGATGTGCACCTACGAGCTGGTGGTCTACCTCCTGAACGGTTAAACGCTACCACCCTTCAGTATATGTAACCCCGCCCCTACTCGGAGAAAGAGAGAGTGACTGAACGCCAGCCAGCACAAAAGATCCCTCTCACCAGAAGAGGACAGAGATGGCGCCCTCACCTTTGTCTTAGTGTTTTGGGTGGTTGTTTTAAATAAGGTGGGGGTTTTGTTTTGTTTCCTGATGGGCATGGCACAAAGAAGAGGATCTGTAGGATCTTCACATTGATTAGGGGATCTGGATTTAGCAATGGTGAAGAAATGGTTCGCTCCCCATTCTTTTGAAATTTCTGTAATTTTCACACCCTCTCATTCTCTCTTGGGTTCTCATAGATTAGTTGCTTGTTCAAGCACATTGATTCACAAGGCATTGAAGAGAGCACCTAAGTTACATTAAAAGCCTCTAACAATACTAATAATGAAAGAGTAGATCCCACTCCTTAGTGGATAGAAACCTCAACAGCAGATGGTTGATAACTCTTCTTTTTTTAATTTGAGAGCCTTTTAGAAATATTGTGCAGCATTCCCTGGGTCCCACACAGTACTATTGGAGGCCCATACTAGGAAGTTGTCCAGACTCTGTCAGAGGTTACCATGCATTGCAAAAGCAGAAATATCTGACATGGATTCTGGTGTTGGCGTATACAAGGGGAAATCGGTGGTCGAGGCTTGTTGGGTGTGGATATATAGAAGATAAGGGTGTAGTGAAGGAGGCAGATGGGAGGACAGTCCTGTGTGAAAATGTGAAATGTGTAGAGATGCACAACGGCTGTATGAGGAAGGCAGAGCTCTGGTTGATCTGTACCAGTATTCAACAACGGGTGTCGAAATTTACATTCGCACACACTGGGCAATTTCAGGACGAGGGACCTTTTAGTGATCCTTTTACACACTATGAATACACACACTCACAACGGTTTTCATCAGACCTAGTCTTCGAGACATACTGGTCCTGACAATGTGGTCCTTGACGCGTTTACAGTCCCTTGACACTAAAAGGTGTTTGTGAAACCCTTCTATTTGAAGCAGTCCTCCTTATTGTAAGTGAAATACCCAACAAGGAGGCCCCATTAAGACCTGACCTGTGTGTGTGTGTGTTAGCAGTGTGTAGGCCAATCTGACAAGTGAAGAAGCCCCCAAACTAAACCAGAACATATTCCACCATTCTTTACTACTGGAATGTAAACCGATATGATGAATAACCGTACTAAAGACTAGGAGGTGAAACACTGACCAATGTTGTGAATAATACAAAAAACTGAATGAATAAATAAAATGAGAAAAAAAATAACAAATTTTAACAGACATAGTAATAGCTATATTAAATGGTATATATTGATGAAGTATGTCTACACAAAATGTGACTGTTGCATTTGTCTGCTCATTGTTGGAAAATGC
>CABFOQ010018809.1:0-23121 GCA_900660455.1 Gephyroberyx darwinii | reverse complement strand
GTTATTTGATTTAAGAAGAAGAAGAACACTTTATTGATCCACAATTGTGTCACACACACACACAGCATGCAGTCAGTGGTGGCCGCCAAACACACACACATGCAGGGAGGGTAAACTGTAGACAGGCAGCTTTGTTCTTTTTAGTCAGTCCTGACTTTCCTTACATGAATGACATTTCTATGTAGTGTTCTTCTACATTTTTCTTGTGGCTCTTAGGTGATATTTCAGAAGGGCGTCCACTTCTAGGCAGAGTCACTGTCATGTTCAGTGCTTTCCATTTGTATATTATTTGTCTCACAGTGGACTGATCTACCCAAATCTGCAACAACGGCCCGGGTTCACACCATGGACGTCGCGGTTACACGATATGCGCCCAGTAGGGCCTATTATTTTGAAATACAATGACCGGAAGTGTCATTTTTATTCCTGAGAGCTTGACACTGGTGGATGTGCCGCACGGGAAGCTGACGGGAAGCAGGAACCGACTGGAGAAGTGGTTATAATGAGACCGCTTCTGCGCTCTTCGCTCGGATACGTGGTGACATATTTCGGTGCACAGCCTGCCTCTCAAAGCAAGCTCGTCACACAAGCAATAGGTCTGCCTCTGTATTTGAGAAAAACGATGCATTATCAAACGGAAGAGAGAGGACACCCGAATTCTCCAAACTACCGGATTTATTTTAGTAAGTTATCGCCACTTTCTGTGCGAGAAAGCCATGTGTGTGTGTATTGACTTCCCGGTAACGGTTTGGTCCTGGTTCTGGTGTCATCTAGGCGACCACAGGTGGACCTCTAGGTCAAGGTCTGCACGTGGAATGGCGTGACTTTAATGGCTGGTTGCATTCTTACCGTTACATTATGGTGTAGAAAGGTGCCAATTGCACCTTGTATATTTACCAGTGGAGTGTAACAATGTATAGAGTCCGAAATCAAGGAAGATGGTTCACAATGTATCCTCTCCAATGCCCTCACGCGTGAGCCTTGGTTGTTACTTCCTGTTGAGCGGTCACGTGTGCAGTGGTTACTAAACACAAAGTTGTTTGAGTGCAGCCCTATAGTATATTGCAATTTTACTCTCTACTGTTAATAATAGTAGAATTTGGCCACATGGACCGGAAACACTTAATTCATTTTACATAGATCACCACCTGCAGTTAAAATTCATTAAGACTTTGTTGTAAGGTACAAAGGTGCAATAACATTTATTTTAGATGGCGTGACATCACATCAATCAATGCAGAATCAAAGAGCAAGGTCTTCTTTCTAGACTCATTATTTTGCACCATCGTTCAACAATCATACAGGGAGAAATCCACTGTAGAAGACGCAGAGACACCAATTTCTCCCCAGACAGTAACCTCAATAGACCAGAATGCAGTGCAGTGACAAGAGACTCGCAACTCTCTCTTTTTCGCCACTGGAAACAACAGCTAGTGTTACCACTATTGCTCTCTCCACCTACGTGTAAAACCCACAGCTGAACACAAGTTCATGCCTGTTCTCTGGGAGTTGTCAAAAGGCATTCTGGGAAATGTAGGAAATTACTAACTGAAGTAGAATTAGACAAGGCAGGTTCAGTGAAAGTGGGTACATTAAAGGGGAATTCCGGCTCTATTTGTACATATTCATCATTTATACCCCAAAATAGGTACAAAAGGTTTTGGAATTGCTCCAGTACATCGCCTCAGCCGGCAGTCGCGAAACAGGCCCCTATGGCTGCAACGTAATCGGCAGGGGCAAGTGCGCCAATCAAAGTAAGTCCACTAAAAGTTCTTGTTTTTGCCACTTACAGGCTCAGATTGTTATTCAAAGTGTCTGACAACATTACGGAAAGGATCCCTACAGAGATAAACCTTTGTTTAACCTCTTCTTGCAACAACTCACTTCATCTTTCAGATTTCAGAACGAGACTTCTGCTTGAGTGAGACTTCTGTTTCTGGTTGCAGCATAGCAGCCCATTTCGCGACTGCTGAGGCAATCTACTGGAGCAATTCCAAAACTTGTACCTATTTTGGGGTATAAATGACAAATATGTACAAATAGAGCCCAGGTTTAAAAATACTGTAATTCCCCTTTAATAAAGTAAATTAGGTAGTTAACATCATCACAAAATAACTTCTGGAATGTGTTGAGATGTGATTGATTATAGATAACAGTCTGAGAGTATCTGGATGGAATTTTGCTTGAAAGCTACAATCCGTGATTTGTGCTCAAGTGCACCCTCTCGTGGCTGTGCAGGATGTATTACAAAAATAGTTCGTTTTTAGAAAAAGATAATCTTGCTAGCTAGCTAGCATGCTGATGCTAAGCAATGTGATAATGACAAGGCAGGTAGAGAATGGCACATTTGTCACCAGTGTCAAATTGGTTTGCAATACTTGAGGAAGTAATTGTATATTTTGTTTATGTTTTGTTGTTGTTGTTTATTGATTAGTATCTTAAGATAAAAGTAAGTATCTATTCCATTATTGTTAACATATAACATAGTTACGAATTTTCACAGAGCCTTACTGGAAGTTTTGTTAAATGCCCTCTGTTATTCCTTGAATTCAACAAGACATCATCTGATTAGCTGTCTCCCCTACTGCACACTCCCCCATCTGCACGCATGCCAGATTTCAGTTGGTAGTGCTAATGCTGATGAGTAGTCAATGCATAAAATAACATTGAACATATTATACAATTTCTTGTATAATGTTATCCCTCCATGACGACTGAAACTTGCAGACGTATTTCTTTTTCTCCACACTCCTCCAAATTCTAACATCTTGAATTCACACAGGGACCCACCTGAGGCTTAATAGAAAAAAAACAAATTTTATTACTTCCTCTACATGCCAGGGAAAAAAAATAGTTCTTGCTCACAAATAGATGTGTAACTACAAAGCTATAAAATGTTAATGTGCTGCTTGAATTCAACACGTCTGCCCCAAAGAATGAATTGGAGAGTTAATTTTTTGGGGTAAAGCAAAGGTTCCATGTTATGAGGTCTTGTGCCAATACTTAATATCAAATGATACAAGATAGAACTGTATATGAATGCAGTATGTTACATGTGATGAAAAATGGGCTAAGTCACTCTGAGGCCTATATTCCTGCCCCTTGTGTTGTCATTATCTGTGTATCGTTGTTTGTATGTGATTGCATAATCTGGGTCTTGGGTCATCCTTAAGATTTGCAGGATTAATTACTAATACAGATGTCCTGAGTTGCACAAAACAGTGCTTGAGTGGTATAATAATGCTTCCTTATTTCTGTATGCTTCATAATCCATATCCATGCTAACAAAAGCCTTATGTGATTTTATTGTATGTAACCTTATAAGTGTTTATATTTTAATTTTTTCTAGAAAACTCTGAAGGAAAATACATTTCACCCTTCCATGACATTCCACTTTTTGCGGAAAAAGAACAGGTAACTGTTTTGATAGTGATTGTATTATAGTTCTGGCCTAGTATAGTGGAACCCAGGGCTGCCCTATCTTTAGGAATTAAATTAACATTAAATAAAGTTTTTATGTCATTTAATGATTCATTTTTGTCATGCAATAGGACAATGATGTGCCACCTAAAAAACTTAAGATGAGTGAGAGTGAGGTATTGACAAACACAAAACACAAAACCTTTTTTTATGTAATATATTTTCATAAGTGAAAGCATTTACCCCAGCTTGTATAAATGGCTTTCTTCTGTTATTTCAGCTGCTGTTTAACATGGTTGTGGAGGTACCTCGATGGTCAAATGCTAAAATGGAGGTAAGTACAGGCTATTCAAGATACCAGTTATTGTTTGCAATAGTATAGCAACACTGCTACAATATCTTTACTTGCTATTTCTTTCTTAGTATGTCCTGCGTCTTTCAGCAACACCTTTGTGTAATTCATGAAGTTATGGAGTGGAAAGGTTCTTAGGATATCTCTCCATTTATAACATTATAGTATTAACATTATTAAAGCACTTCAGATAGAGCAGATAGAATGGTTAGACAAGTCAGCTTAAAGTTTTCATTTAGATCTTTGGTGGCTGCTTTTTTATGAATGGAATTGGAAAATGTGCTTCTGATCTTGTTTAGTTCTGATTTTTCATAGTTACTTCGATTCCCAGATTGCAACAAAGGAACCACTTAACCCAGTCAAACAAGATGTAAAGAAAGGCAAGCTTCGATATGTGGCCAACGTGTTTCCTCACAAAGGTTACATTTGGAACTACGGGGCTCTGCCACAGGTGAGGAAAGAGTCTAACATCAAGGAATTTATTACAGCAACAATGAAATGATCTCTGTTTTGCCTGACATAACACTATTACGCTTTCTTCTGTTAGTTAGAAAGCACTAAAACCATTAAAACTTCAGTTGGTTGGTGTGCATGTCCTTTATTCTCCTGCTGTATTGATTTTGATCCTAGTCATTGACTAATATTGTAGCTTGTTACAAGAAATACTGTTTGGTTTAATAGGTTTCCAGATACCGATTCATCCATTTATTTACTTGGTTAGTTAAAATTGATTTCTAATGTTTTTGAACTGTTTGCTGGAAAAGACATGGGAGGACCCAAATCACACAGACAAAGAAACAAAGTGCTGCGGAGATAATGACCCCATTGATGTGTGTGACATCGGCACCCTGGTAAGACTGCCAGACCTATAGCTGTATTATCAAAGGATGTTTCTAACACTTTGTACATAATCTTCTACAGTGAGTTTTTCATTTGTTCCCCTGCTCTGCAGGTGTGCCTACCAGGTCAGGTGATCCAGGTGAAAGTGCTCGGCATCTTGGCCATGATTGACGAGGGAGAAACGGACTGGAAAGTCATTGCAATCAATGCTGAGGACCCAGATGCCCAAAGCCTAAATAGTGAGTCTTTCTCAGCTAATCACTTCTGGAACAAGACCATGTTTAATAACAGATTGGCTAGACCTGATCGAAATACAACTCAAACCTGATTTTAGCCCCATTTACACCTGACCTTAACATGAGTCATCGATATTAGGATTTTATTTTATTCTAGCATAAAATGTGCAAAAGCATGCATGGATTATTGAAGATTAGTTGCCCAAACAATGGCTGGACGTGGTCAGAGTTATATTTGGCCACATAAAGTAAATGCTTGTTGCACACCCAAACCACATTCAACTATATAAATAGGAGGAAGTACGGCTCCAACCAGGAAATGCAAAGTGCAGAGGTGGTAGGCAGCTCAGACAGTAACTTAAAACTAAAGTGTATTGAAAACAGTAACTTATCAGAATGGATAGTCAGGATACTCATGGATCCGGAACAAGTGAGACCAGGTGTTTGCTGTCAATTTGACAAAATTATTAATACTATTGACAACAGCTGCGTGTGAGCACTTGCCATTTTTCTAAAGGACAAAAATATGATGAGGGGAGGTGACAGGCGTGGCAATCTGCATTCTTGTGAAAAAGTGTAAATGAAATGCAGATTCATATCTACTTTATATCAGATACAAGATGTAAAGGGGTCCTCTTTTTTTCTCTCTGGTCCTGTTTTTTTTGCTCTGCTTAGGCATAGAGGATGTACGCAAGAGCCGGCCTGGTCATTTGGAAGCTACTGTTGACTGGTTTAAGAAATATAAGGTGCCAGATGGAAAGCCTGAGAACCGATTTGCATTCAATGGACAATTCAAAGACAAGGTACATAGACTTCTTGAATACTAGATGAGACACTACAGTTAGTTTAATATCCTATTTTCCTGTTTGGGTTGCAGTCCAGTGCAATTTTTAGTGACTTAAACTGGATGGGCTCAAATGGTTTGTTCCCTAGGGATACCGAATGATGAGTTTTTCCCCTGTTGCCATCCATCTGTCCTCTTTATAGGACTTTGCAGTTGAGATCATTAAGTCCACTCATGAGCACTGGAGGGCACTAGTGCAGAAGCACACTAAGAGTGGAGAGATTGAATGGTGAGTTGGTGGAGGTATTCCACTGGGGTGTGTATGTGAGTGATATATATTCTTGGTTCATTGATATTTATGTGAAACCCACTGGGTGAGTTAATGACCCTTGTTGGCTGTAACACTACAATATAAAGAGTAATGTTTCCTGGGGATTTTCTGGAACTTTTTTGATAATCGTCCTTTACAGCAAAAACCTCTCTGTCTGTGAGAGCCCTTTCAAATGCAGCGCAGATGAGGCCAGAGATGTCATCCAATCGGTGAGAACTTAGAAGTTCAGTTGCTACCATACAGTTATTTCCTAGTGCTGGCAGCAAACACAACAATGGGATAACAAACTATTTTACTCTATGCTTTGGTAGTCACACAGTTGTCATGTATGTTGTATGTATGCTTTGACTCCTCAGGCCCCTGCATTTGGTAATGCACTCCCTGTATCTCCAGAGGGTAAGTTTATAACACCTAAATTAATGCAACTTTGGCATAAGGAAGTTGTTATATGCAGCTAAATTGATATCTTAATTCTATAAATCTATTCCCTTGTACAGTGGACAAGTGGCATTTTCTCTGAAAGTGATTCTGAAGTCCTCAAGACTGTCCAAATCCACAAAACCTATGGTGATGTGAAGCACTCCCAGAACTGCTGCATCTTCTGTATGCAGTTGGATTTATTTTTGATAAGGATTCATTCTGAGCTCATTTCAATGAGGTGACATCTACTTTTACTATACCATAACGAAGAGAGGAAATGGTCATTTACTTTTAGTACTGTACACAACTTATTTTATTTGTTGACCATATAAGCAGGAGAAGGTGAAGTCATCTTTTTGTGATCTTGATTAATGAATCAATGTTTTTGTTTTCCCTCAAAATGTTAACATGGACGCCAGAATGATCATTTTGCTGGTAACATAAATTGTAATTTACAAATGAACGCACAAATAATTGATCTCCTTTCTGTTAAATGGTACATTTGAACATATGTTTAAGTGCATTATGTTTGAGACGTGATTTTGTTGGATTACAAAAACTGTAGTTTCAAGCTTATTTAAGGATGCAAGTTACGCTAATGTGCCGGATTCCTTCCACACCATATTCAGTTTGTGTTTGCCACCATAAAGAAGACACAATTTTTTAATGTAACCAGTAAACATTTTCTTTCTTATGTGGATAAATAAAATGTTTAAGTTGTGAAAATGACTCATTTCCTTCTAGTTTAAACAATAATCACATCACATTTAAAAACTTCAACATGTAGACAATATTTCATGCACAGAATTTGGATATTAACTTGGAGGTACAAATCAAAGTGCTTTAAATAAATATAAATTTTATTAAAAACACCCACATCTCAGCAATATCAGGAATGATATAATAAACAGCTTTCAAATAAACTGCATTCAGTACATTACAATACTTACAGTATTTATATCCATCCTTAATTCCATTTTTTTGTAGCATACCAAACTTCAGGAGAACTAGGGAAGCCTTAAAAATAAAAGGACAGGCATTTTTTTTATACCTTTAGTGTCTAACTGCAAAAAGTGTGTATCAACTGTGTGTATCAGCTTAACATTTGAGCTAAGCACCTCTGTGCGTTAGTTAAGCTCAGAAAGTTATTCAAGTAATGTTGACTCACTCAGAAACACTCTGAAGCATCTTCAAGTATGGCTATGCTTTTAACCCGCTATATCTTAGACACCTCTGCTTTCTCAACCACAACCTGCTACTGTAGCTGGGTCCTGTACAATGAAATTCATTTTTTTTTTAATATTTTCTTTACAAAACTGGAATAGTTTACAAAAACTATAACTTCTAATGTTTGAGCTAACAGGATCCTAGAACTGTAAACATTGCTGTGTTTGACAGTGAGTGTAGTATTTACAAAGACTTCCTGGATTATCTAACCATGAGCGTTCTGTTAACCTGAAAAAAACAAAGATAAAGATATGCTGATAGGGGGGCCGTGGGTATATTTGACAGAACTACAAGAACCTACATCAACATCAAAGAATGAGTTGTATTCCTGCAATACAAATGCTTGGTATGTACAATGTGACATAATTTATTTTTAACACATTTACAATCTTTTAAATAAAATGTTTTGTAATTCTTTATTACATTTTTTCCTGAAAAAGAAATGAAGTGCTTTCAGAAAATGAATATATGTTAAAGAGTGGGGTGAGTTGTCACTCAAACATAACCGTCATTCCATTATATATCACATTAATTAAATCAAATAGACAGGGGAGAAAGGTCATTATACAATTGCTTAGTGGTTATAAATAAATTTAACTATACACAGGCACAAAGATGTGCAACTACGTTAACAACTGCCCTGGTCTTGCCTCATAGCAAAAGCAAATACATTGCTCCTTACCTAGTCAATGTCATACTTTCCCTTTAGTCAGCTCAGTGCATATTATATGTTCAAATTACCTTGAAAAGATTACCACCATTCTACCAACTAAAACATAAGTACAAAAATTGCAGGAAATTTTCATATTTTTTTTCTCACAAAGTTAGTTTTGTCTTTTTTAAGTATAATAGACAAGAAATATATTGGGATTCAGGGTGCAAAGGAAAATCCCTGAATGAGAAAAGAAAAGATGAATACAGGTGATGAAGTTGTACATAAAATTAGTTGAAAATGTCCCTGATTTTGCAGTAACATCAAAGCTTCAAGTTCAAGTAATACTTTCTAACAGATTGATGATAAAGAAAGTAAGCAATGAACTTTTCTGCTTTTGGGTGGCCTGAAGATTTAGCTAACATTTTTAAAGCAATATAGAAAACAAAGGAAAAAAGAAAAGTTGTGTTATAATCGTATTGCCAAACTAGTTTTGAGGTATATGACAGGTAGGTACTGTACATCATTCAATAGCCTTCTCACTGCCCAAAGAGTCTCACATTATGTTTCTAGCAGGTCGAATAGCACCATATAAAATAAAAATCAGTTGAAACCCAAAGAAATAAAATGAAATGGGCTGTTACTATTCTTTACAACACGAAAATCTAAAGCATTAATTCCAAAAAGGAAAATTAATTTACTGTACAAATCTCACCTTTTTATATTACAATTAATTACAATTATTAAAGACCCCACAGCAAGCCAGCTGCCCTCTGAAACCGTGATAGTGACACTGAGCTTACCCTGTTTCATGTTCCTCAGTGTATGAAAAGCACATGTTTACTAAACACCACAGACACACAACTACGTGTAATATTCACAATCCAGGTTTGTTCAATGATCTGTGGTCAGGAACTGAAACAGTTACTGACAGCAAAGTAAACCTAGAAAAACAAAATAACGTGACAAACATGCTGCACAATGATTTTTTCCTCTCAAAATATTAAAAATGCACCATTAGAATGGCTCAATTTACAGTATAAAGGACATAGGAAAGTGAAAGAAGCACCAATACAATGATAATGTAAAAAAATCAATTTGCATGATCTTTCAACAGTTTTACGGATTGCAGTTTTACAGATCAAATAACCCTTTGTTATGCATTTACTATGAATTTACTATTAGGGATGTTTAGAAATTAATTTCTCTCTTGTAGGAATAGAATTTAAAACATTTAACTAATTATCAAAAGTGCTCTGAGAAACACTGATTTGTGAAAAACTATTACGCTGATGATGATTTGACAAAGAGACTGTATGTCCAGTGTCATTCTGTTGACATAATTCATCGAGAAAGTGTTTGTCACTCATAGAGAGCGACGTGGTTATAGTGTGAAGGCATTTGAATAGAAATAAATGGTAATAAGCACACACTTTAGCACCGTGAATGTTGTCATTCACAAAGTCAGTGTTTTATGCCAAGATTCTCCAAGTGAAAATTTTATAAGAAAAATAAAGTCACCAAAAATGATTTTTTTTTTTCCCAGTAAAAACAAGTCCTGCTGTGTCAGACTGAAGCACCAGAGATTTTGACAGTGTGTATCTTGCAGAAGTAACCAAACAAAAATAAATACAGCCTTAGTTGGGTCAAACAGTAACGCTTGATTGTTAAAGAGGTGAAAGACCTGATGTGGAAGGTGATTTCATCCCAACCGATCACAAGTTCCTTTCACTACTGACACTGTTGCTAACCATTCAGATAAGGAGGAGTGTTCTAAATGAGGCCAGTGGTGCCTGAGGTCTTAGTTCATCATAAATATAGCACCTTCAGTTTTCTCAGTCTTCTTCCTCATGAACATGTTCTACACAAAACGACTGTAGGGCCCTGTGACCTTGGTGAAGGCATAGGGAGATGTATTGACATAGGTGTTGGTTGTGCAGGCCAAGGACCCCTCCATGAGTGTCTGGATAAAACGCTTGTAAGGAGGCTCTCCACTTGGTTCAGATGACTCAGGATGCTCACGCTTCACCCCCTTCTTGCTGTTCTTGCTGGGTGTCCCCTCGCCACCATTCCTCTCTGCGTCTTCTTCCTTCTCTCGGGCCTTCTCAGCCATCTTTGCTTCCCATAGTGCCAAACCATGCTTGGCTTCATTCATGTTCTTGTGCTGGTAGAAGACCAAGGAGATGCGCGTTGGGTGGTTGCGGTCTGGGTTTTTTATGGGTGTTGTGGCGTGGAGTTCCCGCTTTGCACACTCAATGAGGATGGAGCCATGGCTGGGAGCCACTGCCACACCACCAATCTCTGGGTCCAAAAAGTTGTGCTCATTGTCTGACCACATCTCAGGCTTCTGGGGTGTTGTGGGTGTCTGTGGTGTTCCAGGCTCCTGCTTGATACTGGGTCCCACGAGGTTCCCATTTTGAAGGCCAAACCCTGACTGTGTTGCAGGCGTCAGACACTCGCCACTTAGTGGACCAGAAAGCACCTGTGGGCCAGGTATGCCCATCTCTGTCTTGACTTGCATACGGAAAGGATCTTGGCTTGGGGGGAACATCTGAGGGTTCTGGGTAAGGTATGGATTTGAGTATCCACCAAACTGATTGCCTTTGCTTACAGCAGCTGCATAGTCCAGACTTGGATGGGCTGATGGTGGTCTTGAGAGGGCATCCATAAACTGGGGGTCTGAAACTCCATTAGGGCTGTAAGGGGTGTAAGGGCCCATGGGATGAACAGGCCTCATACTACAGGCGCTGTAACCATTGACCTGTAAACCTGGCTCAACATACCGTGGAGGATAGTTGACCTCATAGCGTTGATGTACACTGTACTGCTGATCTGGGTAAAGCGCTGGCCGCTGTTGCCGATACATGTCAAGGTGCTTTGGGTTTGAAGCATAGTAAGGGTGGTAATTATCAAGGGGCATTCCTCCGTTACACTGATAACCTGGATACGGACGATTTGACCCATTAATGTAAGAGTTTGGTACATGGAGCGGGGAGGGGTAAGGGCCGGCTGGTGTTGGTGGTTGAGGGGCATACATGTTACCTGGCTTGGAAGTGCTTGGAAAAGGCCCGGGGTGGTTGGGGAACCTGGGATAATTGGCTGGGTGTGGGGAGCCAGGATATGGGGGAAGGATGTTCTGGTGCTGCTGTTGTGGTATTTGCTGAGGGTGGGCCCCAGCAGGGTGTGGTAGTTGACTTGACTGTAGCGTCGCTCCCACAGCATCTGTAAAGGGTCCTGGAAGAGAATGATGCCAACAGAGAGATGCATCAACAAACAAATAGAAAATGATAATGATAAAATAATGTCCATATTTCACAATTTAACACTTAGAGCTAAACTATTCAATATAAACATAAGTCTACCTGTCCCAGAAGAGCTCTTAATGGTACTCTCGCAAGTGCCAGCTTTCGACTTGGCCTGTAGGGCCTTCTCCGCCTTAGCATTAAGGGAGTCTAGAATGGCGTTCTTGTTGGCAGCTGCCTTCTTAGCGTCCAGCTTCTTCTGCCGGCAAGACTTGGCGGGCTCTGCAAGCATGCGCACCTGGCGCCGGAAGGCACTGAGGACTTGGATGGCTCCTGACTTGATTTTCTCCTGCTGACCCTCCTCACTGCCAAATTCATCAGTGTTGGAAGCCTTATAAAGGGGCAGCACATGGAGCTGCTCATCGTCCGGAATCTTGCCAATCTCCCGGTTATCCTCGCTGGTTAACGTGCATACCTGGAAAAGACAGCCAGTTCATTATCTCACTTGCAGACATTACATAACAAAGTCGTTACTTTTTTGCATTCACCAACACAACAGCTTTTTGAGCCATGGTTAGATGGCAAATGTTAATACATAACACCATATGTTTTCATTGCCCATCCTTAAACAAATATAAATTTAAAGGTATGTTTCTCAGATGCCTGCTTACCACAGTGCTGCCCCCCTGCATGTTGTGGAGGTCTCTGTGAGCATGGGCACAAAAATCCACACAAGCAGTGACCCCAGAGAAAGGACGGCCCTCCTTTTGCCCTAGACGACAATCTGTTGCCCTGTGTTCATGTTCCACCTGTGTAAAAGAACATCAAGGGGTAATTTCTAATACGTTATGGATCTCTGAAAAGTAGTAGGCAGTGAGGGGGAGAAATCTTCACAAAACCACCGTTCTAATGATTTTAAAAAAACAAAACTGTCCATAGTGCCAGGAGCTTTTCCTTCTCCTCCAGATTTTCAAAAATACATTCAGGGTGTAAGGTCATCCCTACTGGCGGTTATTAAATACTTGCATACAAGTTGCATCACTCACCTGATAGGAATGTGTACATTCGATTGAAAAATAATTGACTGAAGTAAATTGATCTGAGAAAATGTGCCACTGAGCAACACAGGTTTTGTGCAAAGATATGAAATATGTTCTCTGTACTTCTGTTTTGGTGATTAGTGTTATTGACATAATGGACCAACTAGACTGTCTCATATTACAATGTCCAGATATCCTCACCTGGTTCCCATAAGCTTCAGGTGCCAAGGTTTTATATATGGGAGCCACTAAAGTTGCCAGATTCTGAAAGTTGTGCTCCAGTCTCTCCTCCTGGAAGAGAATATTTGTCAGTTGTTTCAGTCACCTCATCCCCATATTTTATTTAGGCTACTGTGCTGTAGATACATAATTGGGATGTGCATATGTGAATATTTTCTATGTTATCTACCTCTTTAGAATCGTCCCCAAGTAGCTTGAATTTTCTTGGGACTTTGCTCCTGGCAAACTTGCAACCGTTGTAGTACATGCTCCAGGAGCAACCAAAGGAGAAGGAGGCTCCGCATGCTTCAGGATCCAACCCCTGGCATGCACAGGTCCTCCTGTGCAGGAGAAAGGAGAAAATTTAAATGTATCATTTGTTGCCCATTTTCACTCAGTGTTATTCATAGTTTATGCCTGAGGATCAGTTTTCCATTAGTGAGATCCAATACCCTTTCATTTAAGAAATGGATAACCCCTTATAAACAAAGACAAAAACAATAACAATACATTTCCCCACTGTGTATGCCAAATGAGAAGCCAAAAGGATAGCATCTAGAAACATATCTTCCCAAATCTTCTCTATTCTCTACTAGTATACGTACATCATTTAATTCACTGTACACCGCGTGACTTCTGTCAAAATGAAACTATTGAGGTTAACATGAGGTTAACCCTTACATCCATCCTGGCCGATGTAAATACCAGTCAAATTAAAATGTAGTTTGGCTCACATAGTGTTTGTCAGGCAGTTATTCCACATAAGTGACATGTGCAAGGCTGACACATAAATACGCAATTACACATACACATACACGCTGTTTGTGATGGAAAAAATATGTTGAAATTTGGGTCTTTAGTGCTGTGTCACTTACTCCTCATTGAGAGCACAGCGTCTCTGGGTGTGGGCTCCATGCTTTGTTAGAGTGACACTTAGCTCGAGGTAGAGGCGGTCCGCCAGGCTGGGGGGGATGCCTTCCCAGACCAGCATTACCACAATGATGCAGGCCGTCTCACATTTGTGACCAGCACGCTCCCGCACTAGCACCAGTATCTTTTCCTCCACACTGGAACGGCGGATCACCTGTAAGATACACGGGTGCAGAAATTGATGCGCATGCAGCTAACTGACTTGCCCATTTCCCTCAATCATGAAATCCAAAAATGCTCTTACCCATTTAGCTATAGGGCAGCCCTGTGTACTTTTTCCTTCCTTGCCTGTATATATTACTTTTTCAATCCTGATGGCACGGCCAGTTAGACCAGACCTGCAATAAGGCAAGCAATATAATACAGTGGTTATGAAACACAGTGCCAGTCTACTGTAAAATGTGACTTTTGAAAGAGGTCAAATGTATCATTTACCTTTTCTCCATTACTTCCCGTATACTAGCAATGTTAGGTGCCGCTCCCAGATGAGTGTAGTATGGGCCCTCATCCTTCTCACTGATTTGTTCTAAATATCACAAAGGAATAACGCATAAGCATTCACGCACCACGATATCAGCCATATTCCAAAAAACAACATCATGGGACTCACCAACACAGTGGCAGGATGCAATGTCATACTGCGTTTTGATGGGGGTGTCCAGTAGGTTCTTTATGGGGGTATCCAATAGCTTCATAGGAGAGTCCATGAAGCTCTGGAGGAGGGGTTCCTTCTTAGGGGTGAAGTCAGGGGGTCCTTTTAGAGCTGCAGCAGCAGAGGTAGCCCCCACTGATTCCCTTCCACCCAGGTCAGTGTTGGTTGAAAGTATTGTGACAGCCCCTGATGACTCCACCTTGCCTCTATTAATTGAATTGATGACAAGGGACTTCTTCTCGAACACAGGCGAAAGCTGGTACTGCCTCAGGCTCTGTTCCATAGTGGCCAGGATGCTCCCCTGCCTCTTGCTTTGCTCGCACATAGATGGCAGATGCTCCTGCTTGACCTGTGTTCCTCCCATGCCTATATCTCTTCCCTGTAACTGCTGCTCCTGCTGCTGTAATCCAGGCAGCTCAAATCGGGGCCCATTTTCCATTTTCATGGCTCTCAGGCCATGTTTGGAATCACAGAGGCTCTGTGGGTGAGGGGGACCCTGGCGCTCCTGCCTCTGTAACAGGTGCATCCGCAGGGCTGCGTGCCTCTGAAAGTCTCCGTGGGGACTTGCGAGTCCCAGAGGTAGTCGGGATCCCCTCTGGAACTGGGCGCATGGCGCCTGCTGCTGCTGTTCACTTTTAGGATACATCTGTACTGACAGGTGTTGGTTTAACGCACCTTGTGGCAAGGGAGGTTGTGACTGTGTGGGGGTCTGGGGGAAGTCCATGTGGTTGGGCTGGTGATTGTGGGGGGTAGGCTGCTGTGGTGGAAATTGCTTGAGGTTACTGCTGCCTGAGTTTGGAGCATACTGCCTCTTATGTTGTTGCTGTTGTTGCATCTCTGTTGTGTCACTGTAACTGAATGTTGCATGGTTGATGTCCAGGGGGTGCTGGCTGTTAGATTGAGCAGTGTTGTTTCTGATAGGCTGGTTGGGTTGGAGTTGCTGCTGACCTGGCTGAGGCTGACTGTGGGGTCTGTAGTTGGGAGACTTCAGCTGCTGTCTTTCATACTGAGGTGGGTGGGACAATGGACGTTGTTGATGTTGCTGCTGCTGCTGCTGTTGTTGTTGATGATGCTGTTGTTGACAGTGCTGTTGTTGCTGGGATGGTAAAAATCCAGGTGACAGTATTTCCTGTAAGTCAGGGTCGCCTTCACATAAGTGCTCTGGCTGCACGTGGGTGCGATAGTGGCTATCTGCCTGCTGCTTTTGGGTGAGGTTGCACTGCTGGGGCATTTTGTGGGGAAGAGGCTGCTGCATTGGAGGTGCCTTAGAATTCGATTGCTGCCACTCAGGGGCAGTGTTGTGCTGGGCTGAAGCACAATGTGAATGGGCTGGCAGACAGTCCTGCTGTTGCTGCTGTTGCTGCTGTTGCTGCTGTTGCTGGAAGCCGTTGGACTCTGGGCTGCTATCTGTGAATCCTCCCTGTGTCTGGAATCTTTGCACTGGGTTTGGCTCCAACATCTGGCCGTGAGCCTGGGGGTTAGCCATCTGCTGTTCTGACTGAGGCCTAGGAGGGAAGCCCCTCCACATATCCTGATCTTGTGCCTGGGACGACTGGCCACTGGCAGGCCGCTGCTGAGAATGGGAGGAGTTCAGGTCTATCCAGCCCCTCTGGCGGGGAGCAGGGCACGATAAGCTGGCTTGGGGCGTGCTATCCATCCCGTTCTCTAACCCAGAATGATGTGGCTGCTGAAGACCAGCTCCTCCATGCTGTGTCAGAGAGGCAGGCCCTACAGAGCCCACACTGTCAGATCCACATGAGTTCCCAGCATGTTGTTGAAAGGGCTGGGGCTGCATCCCATACTGGAGGCCCCTATCAGTGCCATGGTGCTTATCAGACCCAGACCCAGGTCCCTCACTTTGCCCCATCCTCTGTAGCCCAGAGTTGGGAATGGGTCCAAACCCACCTCCCTCCACTGCCTGGAGAGAAGCATTGTGTTCCAGGAAGGAGTTCTGGTTAAACTCCTGGTTGGATTTCCCATACATGCCTTGCGAGTTTGAGTCATCTGAATAACACTCTGGACCATTCCGATGCTGTTGTGAGCTGTTGGCAGTATTGGCAGGTGGGGCCATGCCAGGCAACTGACCCAGAGCAAGCTCGCCCTCCTGACCCGCGTAAGATGGCTGCTGTTGCTGTTGTTGTTGCTGCTGGTGGTCTGCTCCATAATTGTTGGAGTATCCATTCACTATATAGGGGGCAGAGTTATAGCTATTGCTGCCATCGGTATTGTGGGATGCACCAGGCTGCTGTTGCTCTGAGGCAGGCATTTGAGCTGAAGTGGGAAAACCTGAGGTTAAAGACGGGGGTTGAGCACCTTGACTGGGCAGCTCATTTCCCAGTGAACCATTGACAGCATCTGGCTGTGACCCAGATGTTTGTGGCGCGATAGACACTTGCTCAGGGAAATACTGAGACAAAGTTTTCTCTAAAAGATCACCTGGAGAACCCTCCATGGATGAAGGGGAGGCTATAGCACCATTAGGAATCGAAACTTGTTTGTTCCTTGAAAGACAGAAGATATCCCCATTTGGGAAATTACAGTTCCTCTTATCTAGTTTAATCTCCTTCTGCGGGGCATTACAGTCAAAATCAGTTGCCTTTGTCAGCTCGGGAAAGTTGTCCACCAAACTCGAGCGCGTATCCTCATTTCCTTTAATATCAGAATCCACTCTGGGTTTCTTGGGCTGGTGGAGCAGTAAGGACTGGTCAGTGAGTGCATGCTTCATCTCTCCGTTCATCATGTAGGATCCTTGATCAAATAGCCCTTGCTCTGAAACAGGGCTGTTGCAGTTCTCCCTGTGCCTCTTCATGGAGTTCATGCCTGTGCTGGGCTTGAAATGGTTCCAGTTCTCATCCCCGTTGATCTGCAGAGAAGCTCCCTCTGGAGACTGGCTTCCATTCTGGAGTTTGGTGGCAGCAATCCGGTTGTTTGGGTTATGAGCTGTGCCAAATTGTGCTAATATCAGACTTTCTTCCGTCTCATGTCTGGCCTTTTCTGTTTCCATCTGGCCTGCTCTGAGTCCATCCACAGGGCTGCCCTCTGTCCGTCCTGCAGAGCAGAAATAGGGAGAGAGCTATTTGGTTAGTATACATTAAATATATCGCCCACAGGACTGTAGTATACAGTGTCTTGTAACATGATGATAATCTGATGATGCGGTATGGTAGGCATGAATAGAGCTATTTGATGGATGAACAGAAATAGGATGTAGAATATAAGAGCAACGATAGTATCTGTACTATCCGAATCTGTAGTGTTGGTGCTCATCCAGTACTCGCACTGAAATAAAGCTGTCCCAATACCAATACTTCAGTTACCTGCGCCATGGCGCAATAAAATAATTTTCTTGTGGGAGGAAAAACGTCTGCAGTGTGGTGATTCTTTCATCTCAGTGAAGAAAATTGCCAGCTATACCAAGCTAAGGTGTCTGGCAGCGTTGACAGTTGAGAGGCGAAGCTGCTGCTCCGTCAAGCCAGCCAGACAGTTAATGGGGACAGACAGTTAATACTGGGAGTGAGGCGATTCTGTCATTTTATTGAAAAAAAAAAAGAATAACGTTGGTGTAAATATATGGTGTGAACAGGATTTTGCTGGGAAAAAATAATGATATTTTCATTCACTACAGAGTCCCACTTGAATATATTCATTTATGTTCATTATGTTCATTAATGTGGGTTTTATTGTGAAATTGTGACCAGAAAGTGTTCTTTTTTTATTCTGGTTGGCTTGACACTGGTATGCAAACCATGAAAATGCTGAAATGTCGCCGTTTATGAAAAAGAACATTCATTCATGCATCTCTATTTATTATTATTGTCATTTTCTTTTACTTGATTGAGGATTGCTACACAATTTTCATTGTATACTTCTATCAAATGAGCACTTGCTCCTGCAATAATAAGACCAGCACTAGGAGGCATGAATAAATGTTAACTAAGTGGCACTCGGATGTGTACTCATATCGGCCAATCGACTTAATAGCAGTTACTCGTTAGACATAACGGTTCTTATAAGTTGCTATTGCTGTACCTCTACTGCGTTATGGAAGTAATCCCTAGTACATTCAACTGCAAAATATCAAAACATGTCAAAAATACTCATTATAGCATTCTCTGAGCAGAATTCTGTTTTGAAATACAATAATAAACCCTGTGCAATACAAACTGACACCAATGGGAAATTTTAACTTTGGGTGTACAAGTGAGTGAGGGAAGGGTCAGTACAGTAATGTGCTTACACCTGAATGTGTATCAACTGGCAACACAATCCTCTCATGGTATTAGATTCACCCCAACCTCATCCTCCACACACTCACAGCCGGAGTGGCAAGTAAGCAAGAAGAGAGAGATAAGAACACAGACAAGAGGTTATCCCGGGACAACATGGCTGACAGTGGGGGGTGAAGCTCCATGTACGCACTTAACATACAAACTCCGCTTGAGAACTAATGTGCTTTACCATGTTTTGCACTGGGTAAAGAGATCAAAATAAATGTAGATCAATGGTGTTTTATCAATCCTTCATCTATTCAGCAGGTGTATGAGTAAAATCTACAAAATGCAGTAATTGTCCAAATTCCTACTATTCCCAAAATGCAGGATTTTGTATGTGACAAGAAGCCCTATGTCTGCCATCATGTCATCAACCCGGTGCTCAATTTAGCACTATAATAAACTCTCAGACAAAACTTGGGGAGAACATGGCTATATATTCACATCCACCACTGCTTGCTTTCGCCTTTCCTCCCCCAATATCATTAGCAACTGTTTCAAATAGTAAGACTTGAAACATGCGCTAAATAAAAAAGAAGGGGGGCAGAGGCTGAATTCTTTGCGTGTTCAGCATTTTCAAAATGCCCATAACCCATCCAAGACAGCTGTGTTTGGCACACTTATTTGCTCGCTTTGCAGAGGCTTTACTGCTGTGATGTTGCACCACGTGTAGGGAAAGAGAGGACACATCTTTTTTTTCAGCACACATACTAACAGCGCCTTGTTTTTTTTCAGGCATATGCATCAAACAATGGCCTGTGTCTGGATCCATTGGCTAGACACTGACCTCATTCCCTCTCTCTGGCACAAACTTGAGTGTATAGAGTAACTAATATAGGGTAAAATGAATTTACTTGTCTTTTTAATGGGGTGGGAATTTGGTTTTAAGGGTTTGACATTCCTTTTATATGAGCTAGATTTGAGTCAAAACAGAATATTTTCTGAAGAATCAACAGAACATGATCAACATTAGTCTGGCTGAGATAAGCTGGTAGGATACAAGGTTAATGTCCCAGATGGTAGATGGGAAGAGGAGTTGTCCACTTGTCAGCTGTTCAGCAGTATTTCTCACCTCCTACACCATTGTAATGTCAAAAATGCAAATACTATTCGGCTCCAAAGTGTGAGGCTCTTGATATCAAGGGCACAATCTGACATCATTCATCATCACTATAATGATAGGACTAGCTCGATATCTGTTTAATTCCCTGACTCCTGCCTTGGCGAATGTTGGAAGGATAAACCTACAAACTTCAAAATAAAAGAGTTTGACAATAAAATGTAGGTGAATATTTCATGTTGTAATCTCAATGAGTTCTCTATTTGGTTTCACCTTGGCATTAAATATAACATTTTACTGCATATTATCCGTTTAGCACACATCAACAGTGTCTCTGGAGACAGCTAGCTTTTAATTTCCGTAGTCAGGGAATAGGCTAGCAATAAAGGCTTTATGATGCATAGATGAATCTCTATAGAGGGCAAAGGAACATATAACAAGCTTTCAATTTTCATTTGCTTGCCTTCCCTGCCTAGAGCAAATAGATTCCAATGATTCCAGTAGGCCATTGATTTCTGTCTGCCACCCTCAATTATTAATGCATGTCACACCCACAGCATCTGCAAAACAATTGCAGTGCATAGGCACAAAGCAGAGCCGCAGTCTAATCCATCATAATTATGAGCAGCTCCTCTGCAGATGCTAAAGGAATGGGCAGCTGAGGAACGCCAAGAAGTCTCCAGATTCTATGTAAAGCATCAGTGAATGAGTCTTGGGCAGCTAAGGCAGGTTGACAGCAGAGGGAAATTGGGAGTATTCACATCCCATACGTGAATTCATGGGTGGCCAGGTGTCCCTGTTTGTGTCAAATAGCTGGTGTCCTGACAATGTGCCCTCAATTGGCATTAAATCTGCATCAACGAATGTAGATAACCTTGATTCACCTGGTCTCTGGTCTCATCTACTTGAAAGTAGAGAAAACACACTAAAGCAGATTTTCTGTTACCCTATAGCTAGTGAAGATCAGTAGCATTGGCAATATAGGCACCTTTTCAAACAAGCTGGCCCTGTGCCTGAATATCTTTTTTATAGGTGGGGAAAGGGAGAGGGAAAGATGCACTTGGTTGGGTTTGCATGATGTCACACATCTTTGCCCACCTATGAAGAAAGCTTCCTACAACAGTGCCACCGCTAGTAATGTGCGGGTCAACTTCTGACCCGCAGGTCCCACTGATACTCGCAATTCGGGCAGATTCGGGTCTCCGAAAAAGTTTCTGAATAATTGTGGGTATGTGCTGGCATCCTTGGATATTTTTCTCTTAGGCATGTGTGACGCCCTCTTGCAGGGTCCTTAGGCCAATCGTGCTAACTGAACTGCTACCAAGAGGCAGCTAGCTGGAGGAGCTGAGTGGGTTTGGAAACTACATGACCCTTTTTGAATCTGAATCTGAAGGTATAACAGCTAGGTAAGACATTTATTTTTTAAATCATATGAACTAATAACTGTAAAGTCAATGCAAGCAGCTAATGTTACAATTGTTAAGAGATAGTTAGTTAGCTAGTATAACTACAGTGGGTTACCAGCCCATCTGCCACTCAGCAGCCTCGGTTTTCACTTTTTATTATATAATGTTGACTTAACTCTCCACAGAGCCAACCTATCCAAGACTAGGCTGTGTGTTTGCTAAGGTAAAGCAAAGTGATTCTGTGCACACGTAACGTGCATACCACTCTAAATCAAGAGAATGGCTTCAAATAGGTTTTTAAATGCTTTGCCACACTATGTTGGCCTAATTTCAGCTGTAAACAACAGAGAAAGAAAATTTGTTCATCAAGCCAGATGAAGCTTTACTTAGTCAAATGAATTTTTTCTTTTAATGGATCGCCAAGACTAAAGTCAATATATCGAACTAGGATCTGTATCATGTGCATGAAAATGAATACATTGAAACAGCAACTTTCTCTGATTTCTGTTCTTGGAAAGCTATCAAAATGTAAGTCAGCCAAACTGTGCTTATGATAAGTAAATAATGTCCTTTTGTCCATGGAGCTCTGAGTGAAGCCACACATGTGGAGCCGCTATGGTCAGATAAGAAAAACATGGCACCCAACCTTTGAAAACATAATTGAATCCAGCTTTAGATTCCCCTGAAAGCCTTCCTGTTAATGTGAACACACTATAGGCTCGCCTTAGGCACTGGTGTTGGGGGAGGAAAAAGGAGAAAATAAATTAATAGTTGAGGTCGTATGGTATGTTTCATTTGGCACAATAATTCTCCATCATTGGGCATGATTATCACATCTGGAACGCATTACAACTGCTTATGACACTGGCAGAAGCGCTGTCATCTTCAAACGACAAACTACATCTATTACTCCAAGCCTGAGCGCCTTTATTGAAAAATGAGAAAAACAAAGGAGGGATACGTTTGTATGTACAGTATCCATTTCAATCACAATGAGCATAGCTATTGAAGCAAAATCAGCTATTGACCGCATGGATTGATTCACCAAAGAATATCTAAAAGACTGGAAGGGTGAGTAATGTTTTGCACTTCATTGAAAGATCTCATAGGATATGGTACATTGAAATAAAGGTGGATTCGAGTGTAGAAATGCCTAATATGTAACAGATTCAACTAGACATATGAAATGTATTCCATCTGTCTGGGTAGATGTGAGACTACTGGGCTAGCAAGAGCTTCTTTGAAGGACTTTTGAAGGGGAACCTGCTGTGTCAACTGACATGCATACTGGATAAAAACTATTTTCCAACTTATTTCAACTCCTTTTTAGAAGGTCACCAAGTTTGTTAAGTAATTCAACACCTCAGAACAGGGGTGATATTAGACCCTTTTTGGGGGCTTCAGCCCCCCCTAGAAAGTCTAAGTGATTTTCAAAAAAAACAAAACAAAAACAAAACAAAATAATATATATATTTTTTAAATATTTTTTTTACATTAACTAGGCTAAGGCTACCCAACTTATATGCATACATACTGATTTCAAATAAACAAATAACCAAAGTGATTTTCAAACCATTTAGAGAGAGAGAGCAACACATAAAGACAGAGAGAGAGAGAGAGAGAGAGAGAGAGAGAGAGAGAGAGAGAGAGACCTGCCACCACCAGAATGGGCGAAGCGCACGTGTCTAGACTGAGAGACATAATGAAGAGCAGACAGACAGCAGCGCTAACAACTGAACTCAGGTCAGAGCAGCTAAACCCAGAGAGTAGGTGAGTGGGACAGAGGTAGTAAACTTGAGAAATGCACACTCAATAGTCTATTACTGTAATAGAAATTAAAAGGCATGTTACTCCCCTCTGTTATAGTTAGCTAACATTAGCTAGCTAGAACACACACTAGCGTTGTAACTTGCTAGGTATAATGTTAGCAAAAATGACAGAAATGTCAGCTTCTCTCATGATAGCCAAAAAAGTACATATAACATAGATAACCTACAAAGAAACCTGTTTCTCCATAGATGGACAGAAGAAAGTACTTG
>CABFOQ010018804.1:13109-24257 GCA_900660455.1 Gephyroberyx darwinii | reverse complement strand
GGTGCATCTGCTGTGTGTGTTTGAACAGAGGATGATGTAGCGCCATGCACACTGCTCCCACAAGACCAGCTACAGAGACGGTAGACAGATTCATCACCCAGCCCTCTTTTTCTCCTCCTCTCCTCCCGACCAGGCTCCACCTCTTACTTTCCCTCCCTCCCTCTCTCTTACGCTCTCTCTCTCTCTCACTCTCTCTCTCTCTCTCTCTCCTGGACACACAAACACACACACACACACACACACACTCACACTCTCACTCCAAGACTCCCTTTTTCCTCTTCAGATGAGCGTGTCTCTTTGTCAAGGCAAACCGATTTGGAGCTGAAGGTGTGCTGCTGTGCCAGGTAAGAGATTTCCTCTTTCGGGTACCCCAGAAGTTACAAAGAAAAGGGGGGTGTCTCTTTCTGGGTGTGTAGTGACTGTTTTTGGCCGAGTGGGCGGGTGTTTACGCATTGGTGTCTGCCTCTGTGTGTTTGTGCGTGCATGCCTGGGTGACATGGGATGGGTTGTTTGATGGGGGGGGGCACATAGGAAGTACACTTTGTTACAACTCCAGACGCACCATTTTTGGCGCCTTCCCCTCGTGCGGTCAAAGGCTTTCGTGTGTTTGCCGGGGAAATCGCTGTAGGTCCAGGGTGGAGCGCAGCTGTCGGTAGCAGATCGGCTGTTGCATGTAGAGCACGTCTCTGGTTGCGAGGGGAGACCACGGTGTGGATGTGTGGGCGGATGGAGAGGATGAGGAGAGGAGGGGATGGGAGGGGGAATGGAGACGGAAGACGAGCAGCTGCTTTCATCCCAGGGAAGCTAATGCCTCCGTTCGTTCACCTCTCTCCCTATCAGATAAAATGGGCCGGCTGTGGCTCTGGCACTCTTTTTTTTCCTCCGTCCCCTCTATCCTTCAGCTGTGATGGGTTTATCTTGGGCAAGAGTGACTACGGAGGAAAGAGGCACGCTATTGATTCGCAAAAGAGCAATAATGCCATTTGAAAAGGGAACAAGACATCCCTCCTGTTCTGAGCCCTTGTTTGTGACTTTCTTCCTGCATGCTTTTTGTGCATGACTGTACCCATGTGCTGATAATACATCAGACAAGCTCACCACTGAAACCAATGAATCCCTCCTCATTCACAATCTTTTGAGCTCAGCAGTCTATACAGCAAGCAGATAAGACCAAAAAGCCATTGGCGCATCAGCAGACACTCAAGCTCCATGTGTTACCCAATATCTCTGCTATTGTTGTGATTGGTGGGAACTCCCCTTGCTGTAGAAGGAGGCTTATCACCTCCCCCAGGTTCACTAATGCAAGGCTACTGCACAGTGCACATGGAATGGAGGGCTCCCTCGTCATTGTAGTGTGGCTGCACCGAGAAATAAGGTATCGTCAAGGCACAGGCTGCCTATTACCCCTCGCCTGGCCCCGGATTACCTAATATCGTCAAGAGGCAAGATCAGCCAACGCAATGAGGGGGAGAGAGAGAAGGAGTGAGATTGGGGGGAGGGAGTGGGGTTGCTCAGGTGTTTAGCCTAGCGCTAAACCAGGTGATAGAGAGTGAGGAGGGGGGGTGGAAGCAAACCTCCCTGTCTTCCCCACCCAAATCTAAATGACCTCTCAGCTCATTTCCCAAGGCAGAGCTTATGTTTACATACTCTCGGGGAGCTTCTGCAGATGCTCCATTTCATGAGCACTAACTGAATCAGATGGGATGAGCTGCGGCTACACTGATGGATGCAAGCGAGGTGATGGCTTCTTGAAATCAGCATCCAGTAGGGTCTTTTCATATTGTTGGAATTCAAGAATACTGACTGTGTGCAATGATTATCCACCCCATGACTGTTTTGGAATGAATTCGATGAGATTTGATATTGGGTCATTTTTTTAAATTTTGGCTTTAAAAAGCACAACACAACAACCGATGGGTATTAGCCAGAGGAAAAGCAACAGCCTCTGATCCTGTTGACTCCCAAATCAATCAAGTGTCCGCTCAACTAGCGCCGGAGGTGGCGTTGTGTTTTATCATGCTTGTTAAAGAGCTATTAATGAGTGGTACAGGCCCAAAGCCCCAGGCCTGATGTCCAAACAGCCCTAACCTTTTGTCTGGGCTGAGTTATTTCAAGGGAAATTTTCAAGAAGCCAAAGGCCGGCGGGATGAAAGGACACCTGCCACGATGACTCTGCATTTGGTTGAAGCATCTCTCTTATGATATGAGACAGTTTATTAGAGCTGAAGATGGAGGGAAATGATAGAGGCACAAGTAGAGGAGGGGGAATGGGAAGAAGAACAGAAGCAGCAGTGGAGTAGGAGTTTGTTTCTGTTGGTGAAAGCAATAGAAAATTGGAGGATATAAATAGCATCTCGCTTATGATTTGACCTTGTGTGGTCATTTGTAGGCGCCGGTGAGAAGGGATGTGCACGGATCAGTGACACTCTTACCACGGAGATCGTCTCTCATGCTGGCAATGATGGATGCCCCCAATATCAGGAGTGGTTTTCCCGCTCTCCTCGCTACGATTGTTCTCCAAGGCAAAAAAATACCTCACTAAAATCTTGAATCGCTAACCTACTGGATGCTGATAATAATAATTATTGTAATCACAGTCGTAATCATAATCTCGCTTTATATAACACTTCAAAGTACAGTTACAAAGCCCTCAAAATGGGTTGCATAAATTTAACAGCAAAAGCAATGAAAGCAAGTAAACAATGAAAGGGCAGGGAACAACAATTAATAAATGAACAGTACATGAAAGCAAATCTATAGAAAATAGCTGTAAGTAGTGATTTAAAAGACTGAGCCATTTCAAATTTCCAATCAGACTGAAAAATATGGTGATGGAATAGGGAATTATTTCAATCTAACATGTCCTAAGAAGTAGAGGGGCATCTCAGATTGTTTTGGATTTGCAGTAACCATGACAGGTTGCCACTGCTAGGTCAGATACATAGGAAGAACCTGATTTTCAGTTTAGGTTGAACTATATAAAGGAAAATCATTCTTGCCCTTCTTTAGAGTCTCAATCTCTTCATCACGTTTAAAAGTTAGCGTGCATCATTTCTCACATTGGAACTTGCTACTTTTTTTTTTTATCATTATATGTCAATTTATTCACTTATTCAATTAATTATAAAAAAGAGATTCAGCCAAATAAAGTGTCTTTCAGTTTTAATTGCTCCAAATAAGCACGACTGCCCAAGGCTGATTTCTTTTCAATGTGTTTGCTTTATTTTCTTGCTTTTATTCAGATGGAATATTTTATGCCACACACCCGTGAGTCACTGATGCAATGTTCTTTGGCAAATTGACCTTGATTTTAGTGCATATCAACTGACTGAGTATCATTTTTTCCCAACCAATTCTCCCAATTGGTTGTCAAACCACAATCAAGAAGACCCGGTAGAGCCGAGAGGTCTGAATCTACTGAATCTGCCTCTAATGGCATCTTTCTTCTCACACTAGCAGCCTACAAACTTGTATGAAAACCTGCTTGTGCCAGTTACTTGACTAAAGGACAACCTGTCTTTTCCACTGAAGTTCTCATTGGTGTTTGCAAAGTTTCATAAATGAGAGTTTCTTTTGAATCATTTCCTGGAGTTTGTTGTGTCTTCAACAATACCAAGGTCAAATGAAGAGTAGTCGTGATGAATGTTTTACTTTTCTTTCTGCTCTGTGAGTGACTTTCTCTATGTGTGTTTATATGAATGGGTCAAATCCTATCCTTATTGATATCTAGTAATCGATCAAGTCCAATCCCTTTTTTCAAAGTGCTGTTTTTGGTATCAGTCTGACCATACAAAAGATGAAAAATATGACACACCAAAACAAAATGATCCAATTTAACTGGATTGATTTCCCTTACAGTTGAAGCAAAACTCCATTTAGTTTCAACCTGGACCCTATTTTCTCATCTTTTTTTCATCTTATCGATCGATTCTGACCAAAATGTTGATAATTGCTTCACTTCTTGCTTGCCTGGACGCATGGCTCTCCAACTCACGGCCGATTTTTGGAGTCCATTTGGTGTCCATTGGCAGCTGTGGAACTGCATTGGAGAGCACCCAGGCAAGCAAGATTTAAGTACCTAGTACAGTGAAGCAATTATCGGCAGTTTGGTCAGAATCGATCGGTACGATGGAAAATGGGGGAAAGCAGGATCCAGGTGGAAAATGGTGCTTTAAGAATGGCTTCAGAAAAAAAGAGTAATCCTGCATCATTCGTCACCCCAGTTTGACATTTACGTTGACATCCTCCATTTACACGTCACTTAACTTCAGAAAAACATATTGCAAAGTATTCAGGACCACCGTAAAATCACAGACACTCAGCCGTGTATAACGATGTACAAATCACAGAGAGAGCTCCTCGTTTTGATTGCTAGGGTAACGCTGTTGGTATCAGCATCGTCTTAAAGGCCCGACACTGATAGCCTAATTAGCTTAGTGTAAGTCCTGATTTGAAGCTCAGTGTTTTACAGGGTCTACGGGACTCAAGACTGCTTGATCTCTGTAGACCCACCGAGATAAGGCCCAGATTACATGATCAATCCAATCACACACACACACGCACACACACACACACACACACACACACACACACATTCCATCGGAACTATTAAATATCCTTACAAGAATGATGTCATCAATGTCATCACAGCAGCTTGATTCATCACTTTTATACGTATAGCAAGGAGAAGGGTGTGAGGGTTGGGAGGGCAAGTGAACTCAGACTTTTATTTCATGTCACAAACTGAACAGTATGCTGTGGATTCATTTACAGTGTCGTTTTCATATAAATAAATGTTCGTTTTGCTACTCTCTACTTCCAGTATCAGGCAGGTCTTTCCCTGGGAAAAAACCCTCTGGTGCACAGGAAGTGATGTGTTTTATGTTTCTCGTTTGTTTGGGAAAAAATAGACGAAGAACTGGGTAGTTAGCATGAAAATGACACCACAGTACAGGACACACTGTTTGATTGACAAGTGATATCTGATGGTAATGGAGACAAAATAAGGATTACCACTTTCAGAAACTTCCATCATGCAACTTAACTGACGGTGCACATCTCATGTGTAAAGTTGCTGAATGGGTTAAATTCACGCCCTCCTTCCAATAGAACAAAGCTTATTTGAAGTATTATTATTTGTGCAAAAGATCCAAAGCACCTTTTGATTTTTTTGGAATTCTTTTAGTTGTTTTTGCCATATAAGTTCACATTCACCACGCTCAAACAAGTGCTGTTGACTCACAGTAAGTCTGAAAGGTTGAATGCAACAGCCTGAACACAGGGTCTAATGAAGCCTATACAAATGCGGTCTACATTGAATACGTCTGCCTCCGTTTGTAGATGCAACAATAGTCAGATGTGCATGAGACAATTTTAAAATAACGTCACAATGTCACCGTCCATGTTTCTCTTCCCAACGTACGTCTGAGCCTTCCAGAAAAAATAATAATGGCTGGATACAAAAGCTGGTATCATTCATTTTGAGAATCTGTCTCTTGTTGTACATCTAGGCTGCCTGGTCATAAACACACAATTGTCTCCACATACAATACATAGCCTTCGTTTCATGGTTTTGTCATCACACCCTGTCAGAGAGAGTCTCATTCACAGAAGATAGCTTAGGTATATATAGAGATGGCGGCGGAGGGGAGGTGTTTCATTGTGATAGGTGAGAAAAAGAAAATGATTTTGTGGCAAAACTTCCTTCCAGTCTGGGAGCTGTAATTTTAAAATCCCCTTCAGGAGGAAATTGCTTTTGCCCTCCTACAATTTTTTAATATCCTGATTCATACTTAGCGCCAGTAAAAAGCATCATCTACCCGTAGCATTTTTTCCTGCCTCTGCCCAAAGGTGGGTTTTTTTTGGGGGGGGAAGTTATTAGAGATTAATACCATCTGGATGTGTGGGGCTGCTGAGAGGCGCAGGCCTTGGCCCATGTGCTCCAAGCCTATCCTCTGAGCCCCCGGCCCAAGCCTGTACATTGTGGACGAAGTGTCCCCTTTTGCCCAGTGAATGAGTAGATTAATAATTACTGAAGGGCATGCAGTGAGACAACGAAGGGCCTGGAGGACATTTTCAATGTTTTATGAATGTAATAAGGAAGAAGAGATGCATTCAAAGGATGGCCATCCTTCTCTTCCTTGCTTACCTAAAACGCTCACGTACAACCACTTGGCCTTGTGTCAGACCCCAAGGAATATGAGGGCATCTTACAATGCGCCTGCTCAACATGCTGATATACTGACAAGAACTTGGTGGACAAGACAATAGAAGAGGGGGGGGGTATAGAGGATCCTCACCCTAGGGTAATATCTGTAATAACTGTGCTTTGCGTAATTGTCTTTTTGGCTCACATTGTTCAGACCCTATCTTTTGGCTGAAATGATTAGTTTAGTAGTTCTCTGCTATGATCCCCTGTTGATTTAGCCACTGTGTGTTGACGGTGTAAGTGGCAGCATGGAGAGGAGGGTAGGAATCCAAATTGTTAGTGTCCATTCATCAGTCTTAGTTAGTTTATAGGAGTGAAATAGCTGTCAATTTATGTTGAAATAAGTCAAATAGGCGCAAAAAGCTGCACAGAGTATCACATAGGCACAAAATGACACATTCAAATTGGCAAGCACCCTGCTGGGTCTTATCTGAGGCAGAAAAAGGCTAATTGTGTTTTACGGCTTTGACAAGCTTATAATTCTCTGTCGGTGTCCACAGAATAATGCCGGCACGATGGGGGCAACAGAACAAACTATGTTCCAAGAAAGTGGCCTCTTGGCTCTGCCGCAGTTCAGACGCTGCCTCTGGTGCCCTTGGAGGATGTGTGAGTCATAAAGCAACGGGACGCCCAGCAGTGTGCAGGATACAGTGGCATGATGGGCTGTAAAAGCAATTAAAATCAATGTCACCCTGCACTGCCGAGCCCATGACACAAATGACCACGGTTAGCTTAAAATGTGTCACATTAATGCTGCATGTATGTGTGTGGACAGTATGTCTGGTTTTCTATTTCCCTGGCATTAAATAATACAGTCCATATATGATATATTAAAGAGCAGCATTTTTAAGCGAGTCACATCCCTGTATTGTTTCAGCACCAATCAAGGTCATTGCTTATCAAATTCACTGAATTCATCTACATAATCAGTTTTATAGCCGTGATATTTTTAACTGATCCTGCTGTGAAGATGCTGCCCTCTTCCATTTAATACCACTAGGCAAAGGTGTCATTAGCTGTTGAACCAGTGAACCTGTTAGAGAGGACCGCCCCCTCCCCTACAGCATGTGAAACAGAGATTGCGGGGGGAACGCCGAGTGATAAGGAAAAGGCATTCCTCTCTTCACCCCGCCTTTTTCTCATCCCTGGCCCTGAAAAGCCTCCATTACTGTTGGTCGAACGGTGCGCGCGCGTGTGTGTGTGGCCGCAGAGATTTGCCTCTGATGCAAACATCCTTGTTTGTCGCCATGGCAACCGAGTGTCCTGTCTGCTGTAGGTTGTCATGCCAGCCGCCTCCCCCCCACTTGCTCTTCCTCGCCCATGAGCACTGTAGATGACACGTACGAGCCCTGTACATCTTCTTACATGCTCCGACTAGTTACTGCCGTAAGCTGTTCACCACCCTACTGTCCCCGCTCCTCCTGTGGCCCCGGTCTTGGCAACCTCTCAAAAGCCTTGCATAGTATTACACCCTCCACTACTGGAATGTTTTCACTTGAGAGAACTGCCAACCAGCAGAGCCGGAGTCAATTGCTGGAATAATGGCACAACCAGCAAAAGCCCACAGCTCTGCTCTTAGGATCCGCAAAGAGAGAAATAACAGTAAGTGGTCTCAATTTCCAATCCGTATGTTTGTTCTACCATTAACCACCCCCTTTATCCTTGATAAATGGAACAGTCTGACATGTTTGGGGCTCCCGTGTACGACGATGCAAAGGAGGAGGCATACAAGTCTGGGCTGTTCGCTGGCTTCATTTGCAGCGCCAAGCTTCTGGGGGGTGCAGACAGAGGCCTTCCTTCCAAAACATGTCCACCCAGTCAGACGAAAAAACATTCATTACCACAGCGCCAAGAGGCCAAGCCAGCCCACTGGGGGATAATAACTAGGCATCTGCTTAAATTTGATATAATGCTAGTGTACTGGGGAGTCTGGGGTCTGCGATAGTAGCAGAAGTTATTGTGCCTTAAGCCGTTTGACTCGCTCTTGAAGCATTTGAAGCAAAGCTCTACCTTTATTCAAACTTGAGGCTTTATAATGGGATAAAGCCTCAAATAAAACCTCAGGGTAACATTTACGTTATTTTGAGTGTATGATTACCCTTATTTACTGGTCTGTAGAGAACCCATAACTAACAAAATCATGATAATGAGTCACTTTCCCCTCCGTTTGATAGGACCGGCTTGAGGCTTGAGGAGCCATTTTGCTGCTGGTGAAATTTCAGAGATTACATTTGCTGTTCCTTATCTCCTAAATTAACTCATTACCTTGACATCCTGCTTTGCCTCCCTAGGAACAGATTGGCCTTGAATTTATAATGAAACATGGCTGTCCCCTCACGTCCCATATGCACCTTGATAGATCCACCGGCAGCCCTGCTCTTGCCATTGATTTTGACTTCACTCCACGGCCAGATGAATAACCTTGAGGACGGAAGATGAGAATTGAGGCAAAAATAGAACCTGTGTTCCATCTGAAATGAAGTTCTATCATCGGCAAGGTTTTTTTTTTTTTCTTAGCCTGTCGACGAAATCTTCAAAGCAATCCCAACAAATTGCATGTGAAGAAACTTTGATTGATTTCTGATAAAAGCTTTTTTGTTGTTGGATTTGTTGTCGGATGGAGCGAGTCCACATCACATAGAGTGCACAAATTCTTCCTGGTCTTCTGCTGGTCTCTTGGTCATATGTGTGTCCATGCCTGGAGGTCAAGCATTCAGGTGACGCTGCGACCCCTTACCTGCCCGTCATAACGCTTACTGCTATCTCCACCTGGCTTTGGAGACAAATTCTACAAAAGACTCCCCATGAAGCCAACCATCGGTATGCTCTAAATTGGGTCCAATCAATTTCACACAATGCCTCCACAAGGCGAACCAAGGAAGCGACTAAGCCAAACATCTCAGTCGTGTCAATCACATCCTTTCCTTGAAGCTTACGCTAATTGCAAATGCAAATTGCCTGAGATTATGAGGCTGCACCCGCCGGTAGTTTGGTGGTTTGGTGGTTCGGTGATTGCGAGCTGTGATAATGACGGAGTTCCTCACATTAATTTCGGAAAATGTTGTTAATGAAGAGGCAGCCATTTACAAATGTGGATTATGTATGCATTGTGCATTGCAAAACAAACTCTTACGGCTGGCATCGTTAACAACAAGTATCCTAATTCCAATCTAAGTCGGTGGAGGTGTTTTTCTTAGGCCAGGTGGTGGAAAAAGAAATGTAGATTAAGGATATTAATCAACGTTGGTACTACCATACCAACACGCCAAATCCACCTCTATACGAATCCATGCAATATGTATGCATTACTAACAGACTTTATCATATCCAAGATGGCCACTGGTATCCCCTTTTCAATTTTTTAGCCTAGCTTTGACATGGATGGCACTTTTCTGATTTCTGGAGCTCTGAATCAGATTAAGGGAATCCCTAATCTGCAATCTTACATCCACTTGGAGAGAAATGATCTCTATTTATACCAGAATCTTAGAGTGATGTTTAGTAATTTATCCCTTTACTGCAAATGGCATCATTAATTAAGGTCTTTATGGTTCCCTACCTTCCATTTCTCATTGTGTGCACAGCAGTGTGCATGCATGCAAGGCAACCAGCCTTGGGTAACGGCTCAGATAAAAGTGCAACTCTTTCTAATCTGTAATCTATATTGTAGAAAAAGAGATTAGATGAGGGGCCTGGTGATAAAAAGGGATTGAGGGCAGGTATTGGGTTGCTGCGGAGTTGCTACTCCCAAGGGAAGGGAATTTACGAGGCTTTACTGTCTCTTTGTGGTTGTTTATTGTGGGCCATGCCGTAGCCTGCTGATCAGTCTGCTGCATGTTGGCAGTGATTGGAGTTATGATCTCTTTACGACTTTCAAGGACGCCGCTGCTGTTCGGGGATTGAGAGGGCATATAATTCAGCGCCAAAGCATGAATCACATTCGGTTAATAGTATTTTTGTATGTCTGTGTGCTTCATTGTATTTATGGTGATTGCACTACCACGGCTCTTTGGTAGCGTGAGGGTGAAGGGCAACTTCAATGTCACACATCCTCGCTGTGCTCAACCCTGCAGCACCTCTGGACCTGTTCATAGATTATAAAACAGCTTAGATCAATAACTTGGGAGCACATCCTCCTGCTCTGGCTGGAGGATGCCTCCACGGGGGCCTGGGGAAACAGACATCCCTCCAATGGCTGCGTGCACAGAAGTGGATGTTTTCCGTCACGTTACCCAGCGTTTTACATCAGGGGAACTTTCCGTCATGGCGAGGAGATGTGAGTGAGTAGCCGGTGTCCCCGTGATGATCTACCAAAGGAGGGTTTGGGCGCAGTGAGCCGTCACTACCACTAGATACTGCTGCAACCTGAAATCTGGCCGTCCCTCTGGAGAATCAGCCGTGAAGTTGGGCGGCCCGCTGAGAGCCAAGGCGATGTTGCGTGACAGACTGTCGTGACGCCACCGTCATCTGTTCATCTGTAAACACTCAGACAAACAAATGTAGATGAGAGCGATTCCGCGGAATAAAAACAATCTCATGGAAACCTGAGCCCCAGGGCTGTTAGAGAGGGAAGCCAACTAGCAAAGATATGCATGAAAACTAGACCTGTTTCCGTTTACCTGTTAATTGGCTCCAGTTCCATCAGCGCTGATCCGAAATGTCAAGATGGAGATACTGTGTTTTTTACCACTGGAACCAAGTGCCTGGCTCAACAATTCACAGACTTGTTATGATATTTCTTTGGAGGAACACAAAATCCCAGAAAAGTACCCCCTCAGGCTCGCTTCATTTATACACATTTGCACAATGCTCTGTCCACTGCATGGCTTACTGTTGAAAGCTGTTTACCCAGGAACAACATCCTCTCAGGACCGAACATATCCTCTTTCCTGGCACCCAAACTGCAAAGCACCAGTTGCTGATTGACCCCCCCCCCCCCC
>CABFOQ010018804.1:3052-13089 GCA_900660455.1 Gephyroberyx darwinii | reverse complement strand
ATCTCCGAGGTGAGACAGTAAATGATGTTGTCTCTGTGTGTTGTCTCATCGTCGTTCTCTGTGTACGGTAAACACAGTCACTCGCTCATGACTCCATCCCGAGCTATGAGGTCACTGCATACTGGCTGGTTCTCTGTTTACTCTCCGTCCACCTCCTCTCTCTCTCTCTCTCTCTCTCCCTCTTCTCTTTTTCACTATCTCTTCCTCCTCTCGCTCATTCGCGTCGTATCTCAATCTCTTTCCCTAGACGTGCAGGAGCAGCAACGGTGAAAAACACACAGCCACAGGGCCAGTCTCTCTAGCTCATTGAATTTGCAGGATGTGCGGAAAATGAATTGTGTTTGGAGAAGGAAAGGAAGGAGGTGCATCATCCTTCCTGGATTTCAATGCCTTTCATTTCATGTCTCCGTTTTGAAATTGTCCCGTAGAGACAAAATGATTGTTTTCTGCGTTGACCTGCTTCAGCAAACATCCTTTGATATTTACTTGACAAATTGTTTGTGAGCTTGATAGTGAGGTGTCATTGCAGATTGCATTGAACCACTGGAACACAGGCCAGACTGTTGATATAACAGACATGGTATACATTACATTGGATGGGACCTGGATTCCCCAACAGAATTGGGGAGATCATCAATTACTAAAGAGCCAGTGAGTCACGCTAATGCTTTCCAAACTACTTACTCCATGTTATTTAGCCAAACTTAAGCCCAGTTTCTCTTGTAATGTTATTTAAAATGGGATTTGGTGCTGTACAGAGGCTTAGGGTGGCAGTGGCTCCGGTAATCTGATACAGCCAGTGGACTAGTGGTTTAAACGTTGAATCGATGTGTAGCTAAATAAGCTGGGTGCTGGTCGTGTGCCAGGATGGGGATCAAACTGACTCATCCCTTGTTGATGACAATAACTCCAGCTCAATTTGCCCAATATAGTGTTTTCCTATTGCAGCATTGTAGGCCCTACCTCCTCTTTTCCTATGTGGTTGGCCCCCACAGGCCTAGAGATGCTGTGTGTGTGTGTGTGTGTGTGTGTGTGTGTGTGAGATAGAGAGAGTTTGTCGTTGTTAATGACAGGGATGATGTTACCAGGGATAGACAGCCTCGATTCAAAGCACCAACCCATGTTCACACACACACACACACACACACACACACACAGACTCTTATACACTGTTTGCATGCGAGTGAGTAAATGTTTGAATCAGGGCAGCTGACGATGTGTGCCTGCTTCCACAGAATGGCAGTGTGCTGCCACTGAGGAGCGGTGGGCAAGGACACAGGTTTGATCCCCATTAACAGAAAGTGTCCTGTCGAAGTGCCCTTGAGCAAGACGCGTTGTAAGTCACCCTGGATACGAGCATCAGCTAAATGTCTGAGTAACAACCGGGGGAGGCGCAGAGTAAAAACCAGCACCAGCCCCCTCCCTGACCCGGGGCAGCAAGTCAAGGCCGGACTGCGGTGCAACGTACTTTAGAGCAACTTCCTCATTAACTGGTGTAATGAGCTGACTGTATAGATGCAGCTGGTCCCGGACCCCTCGGTCCCCGGGGTGGCTCCTTCTGTCCCACCATCAGTCAGGGAGTCAGCGTGTCGGCTGTTTTATTCAAGACAGCTGGGTGTGTTTTTGTCAACTGGGTAGTGTTGGCGGTCTCCAGAACAGGGATAGCTTCACATTACCTGCTGGACCACCGGCGGGCTTACATCAAACAAGCAGAACACCTGTTTCCAGGCCGCGGTCCTCGTTCAGCCGCCTCGCATCTCTGCACAGATGAAAGGACCAGAAAGTTTCAGACCAGGGGAAATTGCACCCGAGATCAAAGACGCGGCGTTGTTTAAAAGGTGGAACAGAACGGTTTTCAGTGGCTGAATGCATTGGATGCTGTGTGAGATGCTAAGTTCATTTCAAAGAGTACACTTTGGTTTGTGAATGTGGGGACACTTTGCTTGAAGTGGTGCTCAAAAGCCATCATAATGATTATTGCTATAATCAGAGTGTGATATAATACACACTATAATACATACTATGCACAAAAAACATGGGGGTTGAATCCTTTATGGAGCAACTAAATAGTTGATGACATGATATTAAATTAAATGGAATGTTTGCCAGATAATTATATTGTAGGAAAGGTTAATCTCCGCTTCCAATGGGCTTATAATCTGTTTGGAATTCTCCACAAGGCACTTCATTAAGGTGTTACTGTGAATTTTGCACAGAAAGATTTAAGTTCTCTGTCTGAGAAACATGCTTTGGTGTGCAGCATCTCTATGACCATGACAAAGAGATGTCAGATTTCTCTCTGTGTTTGTATCAGTGGCACAGACACAGAGTGAACCATTAGACAGTAAAAGCTGAAAGAGACGAAACCCCGCAGTTTGGGCACATTTGGTCGTAGAATAACATAAATCTTCTTCTTAACATCCATCAGTCTTTGAGATCGTGCTCAGTAATAATTTATGGCCTCATCACTTAGAGGCTAATATCTCTTTTGAATCAAGTGGTTGATGTACGAACACTCTGTTATCGTCAGGCTCCTTTCTGTACTTTAGCATCTCTTTGATCCTGCTGGTTACAAGACAAAAAGGCAAAGATCCCACGTTTTTCAATACTAACTGCAGTGTGTAGTATGTATGCTGCAGCTGTTGTGTTATGAAGCTTTATGAGCACAGTATAACCTGACATGATACATAATTATACATTATTAATTCTAATAGTATGACTTTTGATTTCAAAATACAGTGCAGGAGGGTTTTTTTGGAGATCGAAGAACTATATTCATATGGAGGGATTCAATACAAAATTATATCTATACATTTGAAGAAGAACATATCATTCAATACTGTACCTCTAAAATAAAGAGGATCCAGTAAGTTTCAAGTTTTCAAGTTTCAAGTTTTGTGATAACTGTGTAAGTAATTTGTGTTAACTGTGTTCTCTCCATAATGTTGGAAGAGTAGGTATCAGGGCTTTCCAGAACTGATTTCTGATTATTTTGAATGAATCTCTGCATATGTTACTTACTCAGTCTTCATCTGAAAGAAAGCTATGATAATGGTTATTGGATGAAGACCAATATTCTTAAAAAGCTGATCAAAGCTGATGTCAGATCCCTTAAAGACATTTTAACAGTGGTTTCCTTAAACTTGCTTGACATCCTTTGCAAAATCATCCAGAGGAAACAGGTGGTCTTTACAGTCTATAACTCCTAAGTATCATAACACATTATATCACAGTATGCATGGAAGTTAATATGTTTGGTTTGTGATTACAGTGTTCTCAAAATGTCCTTACAATGTTCTTCAGACACTGCAAAAATGCTGAAAAATATGCCTCTGCATGACTTGGTATTACTGACCCTGACACTTCTCAGCCGTAAAGGACAATACCAATCTCAAAGCCCCGTGGCCCAGTGTTGAATACTGAGGCCACAGAAATGTCAGAATTTCCATGTTTTTGCAAAGCGAGAGAGACATTAGGTGAATTTCAGGGGCATGATGGTGTTTGAAGTGTAAACCTCCAGAGAAAGATGATCCCACGGTATCTTTCCTTCCCTTTCACGTCAGGAGTGAAGAGATACTATTGAACCGAGGACAATATACATTTCGGATTACCAGGCCCGAGCTAGATATCTTCAACCTGCATTTGTGGAGAAGAAATAGAAGGATTGCCAAATGTGGCATTCTACCTTCCCCAAATAATATTGAAAGAAAAAGAACATATTTCAGTTGAATGTGTGTGCATGGAGGTGATAACAGGCATGAGTGATTCATCTATGTGGACATTTTCAGCATATATACTGTGTCTCCCCATGTAAAGCCATCAGTAAAGGGTTAGAACAACACTGCTAAGGCTATGTGACTTGCTCTCACCACAAAGGATCAATTGCACTTTTTTTTTAAAATAAACTGATACCCCACTGTTTGAAAATTAGTTACACTTCCAACTCAGACTGCAATGAAAATAAAAGAGACCAAAGAGAGAGCTGTACAGAGAAACGCTCCTTGTTCCTCTAAATTAATTGTGGAGGTATACTTGCATAACGGGCCCGCTGCCACAACTCATAAAATTCTGCAGATGGTCCTAAAAAACAAAAGATGAAGCGCCTTGATGATCAGTTCTTTCAACAACGATTTGAAAATTGAGCACCATGAAATGCCATTGCGCCGGGCAAGTACACTGCATTTGCCAAAACATAAACTGACCCGTCCTCCTTTAATTCACCATAAAATGATTTTCCTCCCCCGCCTTTACGAGTCTCCACTGAGGTTAGCAGTCATGGTGGTGCAAATATTCATTAGGCATAAATACAAAATCAGAGTGATTCAATGGCATCAGGCACCTTTCGCCCTATCAATTTGAATGCATGGCATATCCGTAATTCATTCAGTTGCGGTAATGGGATTGCACCACTGCTGTAGTGGTAACCTTCAATAACTGCATAATGGACCGGGCACCTTTCATCTTCAGCCTGCCCTGCACCTACAGCCATGGTAATGACTTCCCCTTCATCTAAAACATGGAAATATCCCAGCTGTCCTCGCACCATTTAAGATGTATTAAGCCTGCCTTTAACCCACTGAAGAGCTTTTTACTGCTGCTGCCTGGCATATTTATGTGAAATGATCCAAAAAGGTTGTGCTCCGTGTGCATGCTTGTTGGTTGGTTGCTTAGTTTGTTGCTTCTTTCGTGCACAACACTTTTTGCAATGAGCATTGCTTAGGGGAATTACGTTCTGCACTCTTCAGGCCTCCAGAGTCCCAACAGTCCTGCATGAGGGAAATCTCTCCACCAGGCAGAAGTCACACTAGCATGAGCAGATCTAGCTTGGTTCACGGTGCGTTCACAGACAAGGAAGTAGCTCTGTGATTTTCCAGCTGTGGTGACTAAGTCAATGCATTCATTAAATATTTAGTTCAGCGATTCTCTTCCAATGACACGGTGCTACCGCAGCACTTTGGTGTTAACCGGTGGAACAGGTGGTCAATGTAGTTTCCCCTCACTCCTCATCTGCCTCATCTATTTCTACTTCAATTAGTGATTTCCTATATTTCCCAGAAGGCCTTTTCGACAACCCCCAGAGAAGGGTGTGAACGTGTTGCTTTCAATCAAAGGTGGGTGTATGGGTATATAAATACAGCTAGCTAGCCAACTAGTTTGTGAACACGGAGGTGTGTCTATCCTATCCTATGCTACAAAACGCAACCTGTCTTGTGGCTGCATTGCATTATGGTCCATGGAGGCTGCTGTCAGTGGAGAAATTGATGTCTCTTCCTCTTCTATGATGGATTGTTAAATGTTAGTGCAAAATGGTCTTGAAGGAAGCCCTTGCTCTTTGATTCTGAGGGGCTGACAGATCGCTGGATTTTAGATCGCTGAAACATTTTCTGATATCAAACTCCATTGTAGCTGCTGGAAATATCACAACATGACATCATGTCATCTACGTTTGGCCGGTTATCCACGGGAATAAGAAAAATACACCACCAAACAACAAAATGGGCCCAGAAATGCAAGGTACATCGCCAATAGTTGTTTTAAAATGAAAAAAGTAAGATGGCAACCCGTTTAATATCAGATTAAACCAGGCGTTTTAAGCAGGACTGACTCTGTCTGTAGGCATTCATAGAAAGCAAACATTATATAAGTGTACCATAATGAGATAAAATATCAATGTCTTAATAGGGATCATAATGACTCTATGGAGATAAATCTGATTTGTTAACTTGTCAGCACTACTATGCCGCCTCAGTTGTCAGAAAAATGGAGGCCAAAGGGGGCACTGGGAAGGAATGGAAGATGGAGCACTCATGAGCAGCCAATGATGAATTACATGGCGGAGGGTTTGATTAGCTTTTTATCTGCTCACGGGACTCCTGGGGATGAACGGAGATTGATGGGCTGCAGAGAGCTGACATGGTGTTGTTTATTTGGACGGTGCATACTTGGCTGGAGTGCAGTGTGCCACAGAAAGATGAGCAGCGAGTCTATCCTCTCACCCCGCTCTCATTGGCACCGTTGGATTGTATCAGAGAGCAGCGCTCCCTGCAAAATATGAGGTACATAGACCTCTACAGTGAAGGAAATGGTGAAATTTTGATCAGAATGGCTCGTTGTCATGGCAAAAACTAGCAAAATAAGGCACAGGTGGGAAAATAACCAGAATTTACTACCAACTTTGCACAAATGTATTTTTCACCAGACATGTACAGGCGTTGTCTTTGCTGTCGTGAAGGGAAGCGCTCAGACTATGAAATAGATGTCCTTTGCAAGTCAAGGTCACCTTAAAATATATAGCTAATGTGTCGTGAGATGAGAATTGAATGCAGGGTCAGCCACATTATAATTAAGAAGACATGTGTGAGGTAAACAGTGGTGCTTGACATTTTATTGTATTTTATTTTAGAATTATTTTTCCTCATGACATTGTGTTTGCATGTACAACTGAGATACACACATGTACCGCAGGAAGAATATACTTGTAACACCCAAAGCTTATTTACAGTATGCCAAAAATAACTCTCAAATAATGACACACTAATAACAAGAGTAGAAAGAGGATCTTGGTTTAAATGTCTCAAAGGAATTGAAAAGACCTCAGTGCTGATTAATAATGAATGGGATTTCTCAAGTCTTACATGGAGGTGCTCCGCTCTCCGGCATCTTAATCTCTGCAATGTAAACAGTGAATGCTAAAGTACTGAAGCAATCGGGGGGGCAGATATAGTTCATGTACTCACTTTACATCTTTGATTCTATATTATGGTAACTGAAGTCGATCTATACAATAGCTAGGAATAAAAGCCATTCAATTTCAGCATGAGTGAAATGGGTAACACATACACACAAACACACCTCCTGAAAAAATACATGCACTAGGTATTGTAAACCTTTTATTGCGTAGGGTTTTACAGGTACTTGTTTGAGCTTTGAATCCCCTCAAGGCTCTTAGATGCCCACCAGAGAACACCTGAAAAACAGTGTTTTCTGTTACCACCTCCTGGTTTCTTAGAGGATTTCTTTGGATCTGGAGATATTCCAGGTTATTCAACAACTCCTGATTATTTTGTGGTAGATTTTAATTGTGATCCTTGAGGGTATGATATCCTTTCCATTTTTCCATTTTTATTTTTGTGAAACTTAATGTGAATAAATTCTCTCAGAAGACTGTGGATGTGTTTGTTTGATGCTGGTTTCTGCTTTTGGCGATGATCAAATATTTTTAAATTTCTTGTTCGTAATGACTTCAGAGCTGAAATCATAAAAGAGTAGAAATGAGTGAGGTTGTGAAATTTAATAATAATGGCAGAACCACACTGCGCTGTGAGTGTGTGTGTAGTCTGTCAACATCCATTTCCTCACTTTAGTGCTGTATTGAGCAACAAGCAGGCGCGCTCCAAACAGAAGCCAGAGCCAAATAACCACATCTAATATAGCCTAGTATTTCCGAAATGGGAATCAGCGCATCCAGAGTGTCTGAAACTGTTGGCCTAATTGGCCTTGATGAAAGTCAATGTGCAGGCCTCATCTCCCCTCATAGATTTATAGGATGGGAAACCAAATGGTTTCTATGTTGGTAAAGTGGATATAGATTGATGCCTAATGCACAGACACAGTGGAGGAGAGTGTATTAATCTCTTATCATGCTATTTCTGAATCATGTACAGTCGTGTACAGTACATTTAACTTGCGATCCCATTCTCTTCATACTCATGTAGCACCCATTCCTCAACGTGCATCTATCCTGTATTAGTGCTGCAATGGCCACTTAAGACTTTTATGTTGTGAAGGCAGTAAAGTAAACATCATCAATACCTGGGTGTTAAACCAGAAGTTGTGCCTTCTGACATCTAAAAGGCAAACAGAATATGAAATCAAATAAGTGTACATTGGTAAAAAAAAAAAAAATGCATGTACAGTTAGGGAGATGATTGCAGAGAGGCTCCTCGTGAAGTACATCATTGACATTTATGCTGTATAAGTGTATGATCCAGCTATGGTAGCAGCAGCAATGTCTCTCTAAGAGCCTATGGCTCTGATTAAGCAAAGCTCCCAATTGACATTTATTGAAGCAGCAAATTTAGTCAAGTCGATCGTGTTCATCTTGCTCTTAGAGTGGTTATCATTCATGCTGGCAATGGCTATAGCTTGGTCTCAGATGACTCTCTGCCATGTTGGAGCCTGCGCCCACATGCATGATAAATGGTCACACTACCAATGAAGCCAGTTGAAAAACAAGCTTATGAATTGTATAAAAGATTAAATTTTCTTAACTGACTTCACCTCTATGGCAGTAACCCAACTACAATCTTACAGCTACGATCAACCAGGTCAACTGGAACCAGAGTTACAGATGCCACTCATAGTAGCAGGGATATAGCTGTCTCTGGGGTTGAGTCTTTTGAAACCGACACATGAGCACAGTGTCCACCAGCACAGACAGGAATGCTACCAGCTGAGGCAATGCTAAAGCTCACTTGAATTGTTTCTAATAGAGGAATGACTCGAAAGGGGCATTAAGTAATCTATAACCTTTATTGACCTCTATCGGACACACTGAAATGAAATCTCAATTACAGATTTCTATAACTGTGAGTGTCAATATACAATATAAGTCTTAAAGGGGTAATTAATAATCTACAACCTCTATAGGACCAACAACATCAGTAGAAGTTTTTTACACAAGTCTCTGGCACAGCCCGCCTAACCTGCCCATCCCCTTTAAAGTTCAAAGTTTGGCCTGTAACTTTGACATCCTGACAAGTTACAGTGACGCATTTGGGTGTCTGAATAAATGATCTCTCTTAGAATATCACCTTCACAGAGACATTCAGAGTGTGGTGTGATTGACAATATTTACTAGCGCAACACCAACTGACTGCCAACGTGGTCTTTAAGCTAAAGTAGATAGCGAGACATGCTGGCAGCCACTTTTCCACATGAGAATCTAACAAGCTAACCATGCTAGCAGGCTAAGCACAACAACAAAAAAAGTCTTCCTTTCAGGACACCACTCACCACAGCCTGGCATTTATATGTCAATTAGGCTTTAGATAAGTGTTGAGTTAAATTGGGTTTTCATAATCTTGCACTTTGCATCTACCCTTCATCACATTTGTAACAGTGTTGTATTAAGAGCGGTTGTTCAATTTCCATCTTTAAAAGGGAAACATTAAAATGTCGGCTGTTCATAATCAAGGGAGGGTGGAAAAGAATCTGTAGCTTTTTACTTTTTAATCTTTTTTTCCCAATATGTTGAAAGCTTCCCAAAGTTTTTGCTTCAGCGTTTAAATGCAGCAGATTGCACTGAAACGCTCCAGCTCCATTTTAATTTAAGCTACTTCATCTTAATGTGGACCCGAAACCTAGCAGAAGAAAGATTTACAAGCCCGAGGTTCTGTTTCCTGCACCCCACCATTTGGCAGAAACGATGAAAACATGCTTCTTGTTTTCGAGTCAGTTTGATGAGGGCCCGACCACCTTTATTTAGCACCAAAGAGAGGCATGTTTTCCTCTTTGCAACCCACTTTCAGTTTTCAGAGGTTCCTCTACTTTCTATGATAGAATACCAAACAATATATCCATTTTATGGTGAAAAAGAATTCAGTAGTGTGGAATATCAGCCTATCCTCTAAGGTGTTTTTCGTTGGATGAGCACAGCCTTCTTTCCAAAGCTGCTTTTTGTCGTGTTTTTGTGCTATGACTGGACCCTGTGACACATCATATAATAACATAATATAATATTCATCAGACAACATGCTGCTGACAAACTCTTGGATAACCACACTATTAATAATTGAAAAGGGCACAGGCTTCAATAAAAACATAAGGCATCACGGCATGTAAATGCATTGTGCAGTAAAGGTGAAAGCAGTGATATGTCATTATAAAAAGACAGACAGGCTAATAAATAATAAAAGATGTCTTACAAAGTGGGTTAAAATGGATATCGTCATCTTATAGCCCTTGGGTAAATCCCTAGGGATGATGGTGTCAGGCAGAGAAGAGTTGTCTGGCCAAGGAGGCTGTCCCCTACTCCC
>CABFOQ010018796.1:10301-31652 GCA_900660455.1 Gephyroberyx darwinii | reverse complement strand
TCAGCACACCTGCCTTTCATCAACCAATCTCACCTTCCCTACAAATACCCAGCACAAACACCAGTCTTCGCTGGATCATTGAGCCTTGTTACGGTTTGTTCCAGCTCTGGAGTTTTTGCCTACACTCGCGCTTTTTCATGCCTGCCAATTTGTTCATTCGCCTGCCTGTCTCATCCTAACCTGTTTTCCAGTCCCCAGGATCTTCCGCCGCTCACCTGCCCATCCGCCTCCAAGCGCGCCTGGTTACCCACTACCTTCCCTTTGGATTATATCATCAAATAAACACTTTGTTTTTCACCTAACTTGCCTCACCTGTCTGTTCTGCATTTGGGTTCGCGACCGGAACGTGACAGATTGCTATTTTTTCCCTCCTCTTTAGCGCTTTGAGATTGAGAAGCACAGCACCCCTTTGCTAACCGGCACCAGCTAGGCATAGTGGTGGATCAGCAGTATTATGACTGCCAGGTCCTCAGGTCCTGGGGGGACACAGCTGTTCCAAGTCAGCAATAAAGCCAGGTATCTGAGAACAGCCTCTTTAAAATCTCAGAATCTCAGAGTTGAAGGTGGTTGCAAGTAGGAGTGCAGACCGAATCTCTAAGACGGTAAAAAGGGTTGAAGAGGAGAAAGAAGTGGAGTGTGATGCTGACTGTGCTGTGTATGACAATCATTATAGAAGAGACAAAGGTGGACTGTGAAACCCGGAAACCCGACCCACGAAGAACAGACATGTCAACAATCTGAATCTCCTGGATTTTCCTCTACCACCTGTAATAAAACAAACTGTTATTTGCACATTCACCACATTGAAAATGTTTCTGGCAAGCTGGCGTGGACCTGCTTCCTTTAGTTTGCACTGAAGCCACTTAGTTTAAGCAAGCCACTGTAATTGATTATAGGGGGCTTATACTACAACACAAGATGATTTAAAAGTTCCGGATCATATGATTTTTAATGAATATGTGAAAAATTGTTTGACATTAACAGGGAAAAGTGGTGTATAGTGCTGAAAACATTTGACCAATCAGCTATAAACGCCAATTTGCACTGCCGATTCATTAGTTGCCGTAGCTCATTAAGGCCGACTCAGCAAAATCCATATTAACCATAACTATACTGATCCCAACAATACTACTACAGCATAATGAAAGCAAAAGCAAGTTGTCGGCTAAATAATGAGTGAGCAAAGTTAGCTAGTCGCCTTTCCTCAGGCAGGTTGTTCCAAAGTTTTAGGGACCCCATCACAAATCACTTAAGATAAAGGTTTTTATGCCATGCAATATCAAATTGAATTCGAACAAGTGAAATAATGCAAAAAGATAGTCTCAAACATACCTTTATTTGTAGCAATTTCAAAATGATATAACTAGAAGAGCATTTACAACCTTACTGATAGATACAGTATGCAAATACTGTTCAGTTTACATTACCTCATTCAAAACACCCTTTACACTTAGCGGAGATGAGGTTGTCGTGTTCTAGCGTCAGCCATTTCCCACACAAATAAAAAATGGATTATGAATGAGCATCCTGAATCAGGTGTGTCTGCAACAGAGAAGAGCGTCCCATCCCCACTAACTGAGATAGAGTCACCCTATTTGGCCAAATTAAATTCTGGAAATCTTCTCCACACAGGAATCCCCTGCTATTACAGTAACATACCTCGGGTAATTGACATAAAAGGACCAAAACAAAGTGTGCAATCTGCTCACCCCTGCATTTAAACAAAGATCAACTTCAACAAACACATCTCAATATGTGAAACAATCTTGTTAGGTTTAAAATGCAGCAGTACACTGTACCAGCTATGTTAAATACATTCAAAATAAGCCATGCATTCGAATATGACTATACACAAATACATTTTTAAATAAGAATGTTACATGGAAAATGCCATTCAGCCCCTTGAACTGAGCTGTAGATGGAAAAATCAGTGTCTAAGCACGAGACAGCAATAGGGATTTTATCATTAAACAATTTCAACCCTGTTAAATGAAACAAACCTGCTGTTAAATGCAAATACCCATTAAGTTGACATTGATGGTTTATCAAATCTAGAAAATCGCTTTTCACTACACTCGTCATCAAACTCATACTGAACAGTCTTCTGGGTTGAAAAAAAAGAGCTCCAACATAAAAGGCAAAAACAGTCCTTGGAACATCAAAGCTGGCCGGTTATACTTTATTACAAGGCTGGGAAAAACATGCACTCATGCTAACAATATGTTCTGCTTGCAAAGGCCCCAATGACAACAAGCATTCAGGAAGTAGGCATTCGTAAGCATAACAATATATAGATGATCATATTTGATTTGGTCTATTATGCAAACAATATGAGATTCAAAGTCTATGGAAGTGTAGCACCACCTCCTTTACAAACAATATGCAGTCGCTTCAGAACCACACTAAGAAACTACAGTAGAAAGTTTTTGTGCAACCCAGCGAAACATGAAAAAGGTTCACGCAACATTCATCTGTAGTTACCGGCTGAATCCGTTTCTTCCCCCTTACCCTTAAAAACGTCTGCTTCCTCCCTGTCCAGCTAAGGCTCAAGTATTTGGCTGAAGCTCCAGCACAAGGAACAAGGTTTTAGAAAAGACTTTAATGTGCCACAAGTGTAGAAAAATTGTTAGAAGTCAGAAAAAGCAGATGGCTTTGAATATTCAGGACAAACTATCCAAATCTTTGCCTCCAAGTAATCCATAATGCATGACACCCTCACTTGAACCTATCATTTTTTCCCCGTGCAATATTTACAGTGGGCTGAGGCAGCTCTAAAACATCTACTCAATTCAATAAATTAACCCTGCACAGTGAGCTCCTAAATTATTTGCACAGGAACATATTTCTTCCCCCATCTTATCACTTGGCATGTGAAATGGCAATTTTGAGGTTGAAGTACCGACACTCACAGGTTTGTTTCAATCAGACTTATCATAGACTGAATCTGATCTGGCTAATACCAACATGTGTATATATAATATTGAATGATTTAACCCAATAACACAAACATTTTCATCTACTTAGCAGGCATGAATAGCATCTGGCTATATTAATCAATATACCTATGAGAAAAAATACATTACCACTATTTTCTTACTGTATTTTGTGCAGGTATTTTTGCACCCAACTAGTCCTCTCCAGCACAGTATTATTCAAAAAATGACACAGGATTTTTTGTTGTGATGAAATAAGGACATATTCAGCACTAAATAATGCAATAATGTGGGGCTTAGTATTCACAATGGGCAAATGAAGCCAAGCAGAACTCAAAAGCCATCTGAACTCCTGAAGAAGTCTGAGATTCTTTTATTTCAGACCAGTTTTTTTCGAGGTGTTCTCATAATTTGCATGAGAAAATGCTGACTAGTACTGCTGAAGTGTAAAAACCCTCCCAAGTTTGCAATCCCTAAACTAGACTCTATTTTCAGATGCTATCTCCAGCCTTTTTTTGCATTTTAATGTAGTTCTGTAAGAAGTAGATTATACTGTACACAAATACACAATAAATTACACTGTGCAAAAAGGGAAGCGGTAGTCTTCCGAGATGTCATTACATATGGCTGGTGCTGTGTGCTTTGACCTCAAACCATTGTGTCATTTCACAGCTAAAGTAATTAAGAGTACAGAACCAAAACATGTATTGTTGTTCAAATACTTAGAGTTCACTGGGCAGTAAATATCCTCAATTTAGCTTGAAATGCTATCCTGCAAAGAATCACTGATCTCAATAGAGGCTTCATTAACCTCACAATACTACCAATACCAGTTCATATTTTTGTACTGAGATGGCGAGAGATCATCTTCGCAGTGTTGAGATGAGCAGCTCTGTCAGAATACAGCAAAGTATCTCCAGTGCATACAAAGTCTAGAAAAGTCCACCGATAGAGGCGTACTTTTATTCATTTTTCCCACCATGGGCCATGACTTGGGCTGAAAACAATCATTTGATGCAATGAATGTGGATGATGAAGTTGGAAAACACATTCCTGTTCTACTCCTGATATTCCCAAAATTCCATGACCAGTGGGAACCATGTTTATCTCCCTACCGGTGTCGTGATTGGCTGCATTCACCGTCTGCTTCTTCACACATATGGGTTACCTCAGCCTCTGGATAGATGTCGTTTCAAGGCTCTCATCACGATGAGTGACAAGGGTTTGCGGCATGAACTTCACCAAGAATGACTAAGAATGCATGTGTGAACGTATCCTTGTTTTCAATGTGTGCAATGTTTTTCAGAGTTAAATGGGCAAAGTAGACAACAAATAATTCTCAAGGTGTTTTAGATTTTGTTGTTATATAAGTAAGATACACATTGCTTATGATGTTAAAAATGTTTCCCATTGAGTTTAAACACTGAATCATTGGCATAAGCCTTCTCTTAATATATAATAAACATATCAAGATGATTAGGAAGCTGTCTACATCCTCAGCGGTGGGAACCCTACTCCTTCTCCTCCTTCCTTCTTTCTCAAAATGTGTTTTTGTGTGTTCCTGTGTCTTCCATGACACATAATATCTAACAGCCGAAATACAATTCAAAGCAAAAGTACACTGAGGGCATTGGATGGATAAAGATCCCTGAAATTTACTTGCCAACCGAGGATGTATCGGGTGGTGACTTGGCTGTCGAGAAAAAAACAAAGGAAACCCCCAAGATTCGTTGATAGAACAATGCATCATGTCAGTGCGATAGTCTACAGTACAGAACTGGTTGAAACAGCTAAGAAATTGATCACCTGTGCGTCTTTATTGATGGCATGACATCAAGCACACAGCCCAACTGTAGTGATGCATTCTCTGCACTTAGTTTGTCCTGTCCAAGACAACTTGGGAAAATCATTCTCCACAAGGACACAAGTATCAACTTTGAGTTCTTGGAATTATCAGTGTGGTGATACTTTAGGGGACAGGACCTGCCCTTAAGTCACTGGCTTGAACGTCACTCTAAAGCCACTGACGTTCAAGAAGATACCCTTCTGATGGGTTGAAGGCAGCACACACAAACACACACTCTCCACACTGCGCAGCATGCATGACTCAAGGTAATGAGAGAGAGATGAGGAATGTGGAGACCCAAGGCCCAGCTTTCCTCCCCAAATTCCACAGATGAATATGATCTAATGGCGAATTCCCGCTCCCTTAGGGTTAGCTGAATGATCACGTACTAGGATGAAGCTACTTGGGTTTGGGACTGACTGTAGCTACAGAGAAGTTTACAACAGTCCAATCAACATCTCTGCATGGATCTCCCACTCTAGCCCCCTCTTCGTGAACCTCCTCTCCTTTCCTTTCCACTCCACTGAGATCTGAAGAGCTGCCACTCTCCTTCTTTGCCTCTTGCCTCTGCTTCCTTTTGCGCCATCCAGGAATCTTTCAGACTCTCCCACCCCTTTCTCTGCTTTCTGTCTTTACACTCTTGGCCTTTCTTGTTGTTGGTCTAGGAGCCCACGCCGAGGACTTTCTTCATGTGCTCGTACACCACGTACGAGATGCTGACAGCAGGAATGACTTTGAGGAAGTTGGGCGTGATGCCACGGTAGAGGCCTGGTACACCCTCATGGGATATGATGTATTTGAACTGGCCCACCATGGACAGTTTGGGTTTGCCCTCAATGGTGGCTAAAGGGAGGGGAAGAGAGGGAAGTTAAAGGGTCTCATTTAAAAGGCAGTTCCATTGCTTGATCAGTGTTATCATTATACAGCTGAAATGTTGGGTTCCAAATATGAATTTCCCATTAATTTTCCCATTCCCATTTTAACAGTGTAGGTAGACTTACCCTTATCAGATTGTGAAATGACTACATACTATATGTTCCTGCTCCTTGTGAAATACTACACTACCCATAAGCTTTAGCGAGTTCCCACCAATCAGAGACATCACTGTTAGAAACGTTACCCATTCCCAAGTTGTGCATGGATGGTAGGGTTCAGTAGTCCCTCTTATAAGCTTGGGATTCACCTCGTAACTGGTTGGTACGGTTCAAAACTCTTTATATACAGATTTTCTGAAAAGTCTATGAAGAAAATAACATGGAAATTTTCTTCTGGAATGAGGGGGCGGGCACATTTCAGCTCTAATTTCTTTTGTATCCGACTTGGTCATGTATATTCTGCTCTCATTCATGCTCTTCATCTTTAGCGGCATTTCCACCTTTCCTCTCCTCCTTTTCACTCTCACACACACTTTCTTTTCCTTTCTTCTGTTTATGTTCAATAGAAATCACTTCCCTCACTTTCAGACTGGACTGAATTCAAGCTCACTAACCACCCCTCCCTCCACTAACCCCCCCTGTCACTTTCTTTCCTTAACCCACCAACCTTTTTATTTCAATTTAATTTGATTCAGTTGAAAAGAAAGGCACTTGTACCCATTCAGTGGCATTGTAGATTAGCGTATTGGTCATTGTGGAACAATGAACTATTCAAGAACTGGATAAAGACCGCACATACATACACATACATACAAACTTAGTCAGGCCTTTTTCAAAATTATGCTGTTAAAATAAACATCTAAGCTTGACATAGCCAAAGTATCAAAATAAACATAAAGGTGATCTTCTATGGTGAAGATGACTTTCTTTTATGTCTCACCCTGGGCCTGCATGCGGGTCCGGATCAGGGCCAATGGGTAGGAGGCCAGCTGGCCACAGGTGCTGGAAATGGTACCGCAACCCAGCAGGACCAAGACTCCTGGGTCTGCCGAGCCTACACAGTACCTCTGGAGCCAGGCATTCTTCAGAGTCTTGAAGGATGGAGAGAGAAAAGGGCGTTAGAAATTAGGGAAGGAGAGTATGGTACCCAGGAGAAGCGAGTAAGAAGGTGAGTAAAGAGAAAAGTTGAGTAGGAGAATGGGGAAAGAGAATAAGAAAATTACACTGTTCTTGCATTCTAGCATTTGAAAATTTGATAAATCAGGGTGCTTACAGCTTTCATTTTTGTATTATTTTGTCTCTATCTTTGCTGCTCAGAGTTCATTGCTATGGTATTTCTGCACTGCACTTCCCAGAGATCACCTGTCAATCAAACAGTGTGTCCAGTACTGTGACGTCTTTTTCCTTGGATTTTCTGCTGATGAAGTTTGAGTTTCTGTAGGTGGCACTCTTTTGTCTGTTCAGCCATGGTAACCTCCCAATGCTTTCCCAATTATGAAATATAGGAAACGCATCACTTCCTGTGTGTGCCAGAGGATTTACCCAGGAAAGACCTACCAGACACCAGGTCTGAACCTCAGATAGAGGTTAATTATGGTTTTATATCAATAAGTGATAGAGAGTAGCAAAACAGATCTATCAGATATATCAGCTATCAGAGTATGAGTCTACATCACTGGGCTGAGCTCTAATTAGAAAAACAGGGCAGCGAGAAACTGAATAGGAAATGTAAACATTTTAATACTTTTGCAAGACCTGTAGACACCCTTGTCAAATGCATTTTGTGGATATTATAGCTGGCAAAGGCAGTTGAGTAGAACACTGATTTTTTTCAATGAGAAACAGCATTAAAATTAGTTGAAGTTGATCAACTGATCTGGAGTAGAGACTAGTGCTAATCACAATAATGACTAGTGTGTAATGAAAAAAATACTAGTAAAAAGAAATGTAGATATCTAAATCACATGTTGATCACTACTAGTGAAAATTATTAGTCACTAGTACCTATTAAATTAGAACTAGTATCTATTATATAGCAAATAGTAAAAATACAATTACGACTAGCAACTGGCTGAATAGTGACTAAAAAAATAACTACTAGTGCCTAATTTTTAGTGACTAGTGCGTTTTAACTGGCAGAATAGTTACTAGTGACTAAAAAATAAGTATTCGTGCCTCATTTTTAGTGACTGGTGCATTTCAGGGAATACTAAAAATGAAATTAGTAACCTCTAACTTTAAAATAAGTATTGGAAATATTAGATTGTTACTAGTAACAACAGAAAAGTTACTAGTAAAAACAGTTTAGTCTTCTATCTATTACAGCAACTAGTAAAATGCCAGTAGTGACTAGTAGCTGGCAGAATAGTGACTAGTGACTAAAAAATAAGTATTCGTACCTCATTTTTAGTGACTGGTGCATTTTAGGAAAAAGTGACAAAACGGCCCACCACACAGCCAGTGCACACATACATACAGGTTTCCCACTGTGATGTAAAATTCCATGACTTTTCCATGACTTTCCATAACTAAATGGGAACACTTATAGATCATTGGTTCAAAATTCAGAAATAGAATGAATATAAATAAAAAGGGAATAGATAAAATAATACTATATTCTATATATATGCATTATGAATTTTCAATATTATGAATTTTGAATATACAAACCAAGAAACACAATTTTTTTTAACTTCTACAAATAAAAACGTTGCCTTTCGTGCTTGGAAACAATCTTATGAATGAATGTGAAATCAGAATTCAAAAACAGGTGCACATATATGAATAAATGTTTTTATCAAAACTTGAAAAAGTGAAAAATGAAATGAAGCCTTTCACCCACCATCACCCTATTTTCATATATATTTTTAATAACGTATTTCCAGAACTGTTTCTAAACAAACTAGACTTTTCTTTTTCTTTTGTCTCTCCTCTGCTCTCCCAGGTTCTGATCATGAGCAGCTGATCATGGGCGGGGTGTGTCTGGTAGTCCAATTTTCCCAGCTTTATTTTCCTCAGCTTAGTTTCTTTTGGTGTGTTTTGGTTAGTTTAGGGGGACAGCCCACGGCGTGGTTGGACCAATAGTTTCCCCATCCTTCTATTCTGTTTGGCTAAACCTCCTTACTCTTAAGTTGATATGTCTTATTTTGTGATTAAGTTGTTTTTTTACATTTAACCCAGGTGGCTGACCTTTACTGTTATAGGCCTCATATTCAAGCCTCATATTCAAGCCTTTATTTCATTATCCAACCAATAATGGCTCCATAGTGAAAAGGCTGGTTTTCACTGCAGCTGGGCTGAAAACCATAACGCAATGAATGTGTGAAACAAGTTGGAAACTACATTCTGCTATAATCCTTTTAAAGTGACCCATTTGTAAAAAAAAAACTGATATTCCCTGACTTCCCCAGAGAATTTGTCAAATTCCATGACTCTTGGGAACCCTGTACACGTAACACACGTAACACACATATACACACATAAACTCACACCTCATAGACAGCCAGGTCGATGCCAGCGTAGGGGATGATACCCAATGTGTTGGGCAGGTAGCCCCGGTAGAAAGCCCGGACCCCCTCATTCCTCAGGATCTGCCTAGCACAATCAGCCATGCCTGAGTATTGTCCTGTCTTCCTCAGCGTAAGACGAGTCTTCAGCACCTGGGGATAGAAGAGGGTGGAAGAAATGGGTCAAATGAAAAGAGAATAAAAAGGAGAAAGTTGCTGTTCTTCACTTCGACAAAACAATACAGCACTCTTTTATAGACACAGAAATGGGGTTGGGAACCTAGACCTGGTTCCACTGAGGAACTGCTTTCAATGTTTCCAGAACTGACTAAATGAAAACACGTTTGCCTTATAGATTTACATTTTTGACATTTTTTGGGGGTGAATACGACAGTGTGGGTTCAGTTCAAGGCAACAGTTTCCTTGTAGCTTGTAAGGTCAAAGCAGCACAGTGAGCATGGGGGATGGCTACACTTCAATAAAGAGTCTAGTTTGTCCTCTTTGTCGCTATGCTGCTATGAGCTTCAACTAGGAAGGAAACTGGTCCCGTTCTGTGGTGAACTAAACTGAACACACTGTGCTCCCCCTCTCCAGCCTACTGCATCATGTTACAACACACACAGTGCTCAGTCGTGTACAATTTTGGAGTTAAGGATATGGTGAGTACCACAGTCATAAAACAGTATGGTATGAGCAGTTCATATTGTTGTCATTCTAATTCAGGATTGGAATTTCAATGAGTTCAGTTACAGACTGAGGCTCAGATTCAGTGAAGGTTTGCACAGTGAAGAGCATGTGCTATATCACATATACTGTATATCAACAAGACCAAATCAGAAAGCCATGCTATTCACTAACTGTGTGCAATGAGTGGCAATAATTGTAGCGCACGTAAAGACTTTGCACAAAGAGTTTGACCATTCAGAATAGCTGCAGATTCTCAAACCAGATCAGAGAATGCTCCAATTATAAAGGGGCTTTCGGGTGCAAGGGTGCCAGCCTCAGTGGATTAGCCTTCCAGCTGCAGCACACAGTTTGTGTTTGCAATCGGTATGAAGGTCTATTGGCTTGCGCAGTGCTCTTTTCAAGGGGTTGTTTACACCACAGCTGAATCTTTTAGTGAAGATGAAAACGCTTAGCTGAAGCAGCTGAGACAAAAATGCCCTTGTAACGCAATCACGGTGAATCTGGACCATTATTATTTTTGGAGTGCAAATGGAGTGCAAATTTCTATCAAAGTAACATATATATATATATATATGTTATATATATATATATATGTTACCCAGGAAGGGAACCGTTAAGGAATTGGATCGTTAACAAACTGTCCGATCAGTTCCCGACCCTACTCAGAAACCGACTGACCTCCATGGGGTAGATTATGGTCTGGGCGGTGGCTCCGGCCAGAGAGCCAGCAATGAACCTCTCCTGTACCCTCAGAGTGCCTCCCTCCTTACTGCCCCGCATCAGCCACTTGATCTACAATAAGAGGAGAGGGAGGAGCAGCGGAGGGCGAGGGCATGGAATGAAAAGAGACATGAGGGGAAACGGCGATAGTGGCGAGAACCCAAGTCGTAGAAGGAGAGACAGGACGGGGCAAAGGTACATAGAAGAGAAGAAGGGGTGGGAGCAAGACAACGACGGTGATGTAGATGAAAGGAACGGAAGCAATGGAGGCAAGGCAGGGAGGGTGCAAGAGATGGTGGTTACGAGAGGCAGTGGAAAGGAAAGGATAAAGGCAAATAAGGGGGAAGAAAGGGAGTTTGGGAAAGGTGGCATATCAGACAAAGTGTAGAAGTGGACAATGGAGGCCGGGAGAGAAATGTAGCAAAGAAAAAAAGGTTGATGGTGGAGAAAGGGAAGACATTTAATGAATCAGAGCTAGGAAGAAGGACAGTCAGTTAGGGCGTTATCTATATACTAGACTCTCTCTGAGGTTAGTGTTTATCCTTTATTATGTTGTATCAGCAATATATCTGATCTTTACAGCTGTTGGGAAAGAACTCTTCTACCGAACAGGAAAGCAAACACCCCTCCCTGCTCCTCCTCCTTTGAGTAAACCCGGATCCACCACGCTTTGTCAATAAAATGTTCGTCATGAATTCAGAGGAGCAGAGGACCTCCCTAAAGCCAGCTTGGTAGAGCTGGTCATTCTTGTCAAGCGATGGGAGTGCTGGGCTTTGTGCCCATTTACTATCCCATAGCAAAGAATAGGTAAATGGATTCTATCTATCTATCTGTCTGTCTGTCTGTCTGTCTGTCTGTCTGTCGAAAAGGATGTGGTTACTTTTCTGGGATTAATTAATCTTATCTGAGATAATGGAGCCAATAGGATTGCCCCAAAACTAGCAGTCCAAACCATCTGCCATTCCAGGAAGACTTGAGCAAGGCTTTCACTTTATCATTGACTGATTGCTGTGCACTGACCTGTTCGTAGGCCATGAACTTGATGGCAGATTCAGGGGCAATTTTGAGGACATTGATGCCGTTGCCCCTCCAGAGCGAGCAAATGCCCCCCTCGTGGACCATTCCCCTCAGCCCCGACCACAGGTTAATCCCCCGAGAGGTGGAGCCATGTACCTGGTGTGCAGTCACAATAACAGAAGATAAAAGAGGCGAATGAGTAGTCTTCAACTACAAGCTTGTATGTAAGTAGACCAGATTAAATTGATGGTAAACCAAGATTCAAAACAGACAGGCAACATAGTTTACATTTTTACAACATACTAAATAATCCAAAAATAGCTTGGTAGCCCAGGAGTTCGAACAATTGGTGTTCACATTATAGGTTACAAATGAATGTTGTCCCAAATCCAGAACCCAGGGAACTAAAACCTGAATTTATGATGTCATCAGGTCGTAAAATACAAAGAGGATTAAGCAACACCAGATGCAACGAATTGGGAACGTACTGATGGGATCCCTTGTAGATTGACTTGTTGGAAATTTCAGAGAGTAGTGCTGGAAATTAACTAAGTGGTGCAGACAAGGCAATGGCACTTGAGTAAGAAAGAAAAATCAGGATTAATAATTTCATTTCATACTAAAATTATAATATATTTCTCTACAGTTTCATCTATAGCCATCTATAGTCAATGTCATAAATCAGCACTCAGCTCAGTCATAGGCCTTCTTGGCAGCTCCACTGTTTTGTGCTTGTGGCCAAGGGAGGCAGCAGCATCTTCATCAGCCAATCATGACTTCACCATGTCAATATGACCTGAACTAGAGTATCACGTCAAGTTCCCCTACGCTGTGCTAGTGTGTGACAGCAACAGACGGCTGCTTCAGTGCATTTGAAATCTATTTCAAAAGAAGGAGCAAAGACACTTTGACTTTCAGATAAAACAGCTTTGTCTTAGAGGCAAACAACCTACACATTGCGTCCCACACAGGCTTTCATCGTGGTATTGATTAGCACTTCTGTATACAGGGGGTGGATAAAATAAATACTTGAGTAGTACTTGTATGGGAGATTTGAAAAACAATAGGGTCCCAGCACTTGTGGTTCTTGGACCCCTAACAATAAACCATAAATAACGATTTCAGCCCTAGTCAGGCTTGAACCCCTAATTACAAAGGCAGCTAAAAAGGCAAGTAATATTAACTTCATTTTAAGCTTGATTTTAAAGCTATTTTTAGCAACAAGAGGCAACTAACAGACATCCAAAGAGGCCAAATAGGATAGAAGGTGAAAAAAACTGCAAAATTATTTAATGTGGCAAGAGGAGTGCAAAACCTGGAGCCAAAATCTCTATCCTGTCTCTGATGCTGCGTTGTACTTAGGAGCAAGGGTAATTCCATACTAGTGGAAGACTGAACTCTAAAACACAGAGGCTGCCAAAGGTAGAATTGGATGATGAAGAGGATGTTCAGCTTGCTGTATGACATTGATATTGATGATATTTTTGACTGAGTTTATGTACTTGTGAGTAAGTCCCTCATCAAAAGACAACTAAGGACCAATCAGGACAAAAGCCAATGTTCTCATTAAAAACACAAACGGAGAAATTATTTTAATCAAACTGTTTCTAATTTTCTCTTAATTATACCTCAGATTATGAAAAGCACAGCTATTAGTGAAGTAGTGTTCGAAAACACAAAAGTGATGCTTTTAAAGGGCAGGAAACACAGATTGGATGAATGCACAATGCTCTTAGAGCCATTAAATATCTCATTCATTATCTTTTGAACCGTTCCAGACTTTACATGTTGATAACACCACACATTTGCCTCTTCCTTCTTGGTTTTTAACTTTGAGGCAATAGCATACAAATAACATTAAAATTCATAAATTCAGTGGTTTCCCCCATTTTGAATCATTCTTTTCAATGTATCACTGACATTGAGGCTCGGTTGTAAAACCCACCTGCAGGAAGACCTTGAGGCGGTCCAGAGGGGCAGTTCCTGTCCGTGATACTGCCCCCGCCATTGCCCCAGCAACTAGCTGCCTCCACACGAGCCCCGACCGGCGCTCCTGCTCGGAGAATTCATCTGGCACCGTCAGGTGTTCCCCAATGTCAAACATCTAGAGGTTAATAACAATTATAAACCATGGATTACTAGATAATGTTCACTTTCAACATCTGGGAGAAAGACAGGAAAGTAGGGTATCTAAACATCGCTGAAGCATGCCCAATGGAAGCAGCAGTTTGTATGTTTCCAGGGAAACACATCCAACATTGATGCAAGCTAGGTACTTATATAATCTTTTGTCTAAATGATGAATGAAAATGAATATATTACAATATATGCACTATAAACAACCACAATGGGCTGAGTTGCACAATTGTCCCTGTCCTTCTAGTAACAACATCTTGGTATCTGACCTAGACACCAGATTTTTAAAGGAAGGCAAAGTGTTTTTACAGTTTACTTAACTGCATTTTATAACCTTTTAGAGGGATTTCAAATCTTAAATACAGCAGCCTCAACATTTTGCATTCAATTGTCGACATGGGCAACATTTTCATTCGTTTGTCAACTGATCACGCATACTCAAGCTTATCTAGGTGAATAATGAATGTGGATCTGACTATCTTTAAGCCTCTATCAAGAATAGTATAACACACAAAGAGGTGCAGACTATTGGTGATGATAAACTATAGAAAAAGAAATAGTTGCACACACTTATTTTGCTGTAACATTTAATTTATGCACCAACGTTTCATGTGGAACTACTTATTTTTCTATACCTTTAAGCCTCTAACATGCAAAAGTAATGCTGACACTGACATACAGTAGATACTCTGAATACATATATTGTATATATACTATATATATATATTATACTGTATATTGCTGTGTATTGCAGGATAAATAAACTCTGACTGACATGGGAGTGTTTCCAGTAGTGGGCAATCTCCTCCATGTTGTGGAAAGGGTTGAACAGGAAGTGATCTCTCCATTCATTCCAGTCTATGGTCATGGTACCGTCCCTGTCCATACTGGGAGAACACACACACACATAGAGAGAGAGAAAGACAGAGAGAAACACCAATAGATCAGATCACATGCAGCACCAACAACAAATCATTGATACTACCCCTAGCGTCCCTCTTTAAGGGAAACTAATTAAAACCTCACACACCGCTAACCAGTCACTCAGCCAGTCGACTCCCAATAAGAACACAAAACACTGGAAAGTAAGACAAGAAACATCATCTCCAGGCACTTGTGGGTTTGAAAGCTACAAAACCTAGGGCTAAGACATTCAGAAACACCAACCAGCATCAGCCGATGGCTTCATCCGGGTGTTGGACACACAATAAAATAGACCTTGGACACCAATGTGACAGTGTCTCAAGTGTGCCACGAGGGGCAAACCTGGCAGCAGGATGGCCTGGTAAGGTCGTCACCCAACCAGAGGGCCACCAAGATACTGAACTCCTACCTGCTCTAAGGGTGCTGCCCCAGCTGGCTGACCCTGTGCCTCGACCAGAGGAAGGAAAGAGAATTTGCCCCTTGGAGTGGCCACAGTTGGTAAGCAGCCACTTTGGTTTATTTAGACAGAGCAGAGCGCATTCTAAAGTTGAAAACAGTTCAGCTCAGATGTTGACGTTCACGATACGTAGGCAGCTGAGTTTGCTGATAGTGGCAGCTACTTCAGCTGGTCATAACACACTTTTTCAAATTACCGGTACAAAATGTGGTTGAGGCAGCGTATTTTGGACTAACAAGTGGAATAGTGTGAATGCACCCTAAAATATATAAAAACTCTAGTGGTCTGACCCTAGTGGCAGACACACAGGTACCATCCAGGTCTGCAAGGTCAATTGTCTCAGTGCTCACAGTGTTGCTTCACTGCAAGAAGCTCCCAGGGCTTTCTGTGTGAAGTTTGTATGTTCTCTCTGTGTTCGTGTGGGCTTCCTCCCACAATCCAAAGATGTCTCTAAATTACCCATAGATGTGAGTTGTGTTTGTCTGGGTATATGGTGACCTGTCCTGGGTGTTTCCCTGCCTTCTGCCCAATCCATGCTGGGACAGGTTCCAGCCCTCCAGTGACCCTGAATAGGAATAGGCAGGTATGGAAAATGAATGTTGTGTGTTGAACATGCTGATGAAGGCAAAGCTGTTTTTGTACTTGGATTTTTGTACTCAAGAACAATACGTGGTCATAATATTTCCTTTTTTTTTTCTTTCGTTCCGGTACAATCTCTAGCCTTTAAGAGCGCCTGTGGGGATATCTGAAGCACTACTATCCTTGCATCTTTCCTTTTTGAAGAACAATCTGTCAATCTGTCAATCTCTCACACTCTCACATACCTCTGCAGTATTCTAGAGGCCTGCTCCATAGAGACCTCCACTCCGAGGTTGTGCAGTGACTGCTGGATCTCCCCCACATCAATGCGACCTAGAAACACAGTGCAAACCGTTGCAGACAATAGTATGTTTGTTCCTTACATGTAGTTATGTTACATTTACATGTTACATGTAGTCTATGTGTGTGTGTGTGTGTGTTTAGCATGCCCACACCATCATTGTTGCGGTCAAGGTTGTGGAACATGAGCTGCAGCCTCTTCTCGTGAGCCCGTAGCCACTGGGAGAACTCCTCAATGTCCAGTAGGCCATCATGGTTGATGTCACTCTCACGCACTATCTGTTGGGATAGAGGGTGAGGCGATTCACGGGGAGGTGAGCACAGATGGGTATGGATCGGGTGAGATCAGCCAGGGGTGTATCGGAGTACACAGTAAGAGTGTTGGCAGCAAAGTGATGGGAGAAAGTGAGAGTGCAGCAGACAGAGGGTAGAGGGGTGGGAAGAGTGAGGGGAGAAGAGGAAAACGTGTAAGGCAGTGCGTTCCCATGAAAAGTGAAAAAATAAACCAAAGCTTACCTTGTTACAAACACATTTTCTCCTCTCTTTTGATTAGGAGAGAGAGAGAGAGAGAGAGAGAGAGAGAGAGAGAGAGAACACAAGACCAGTACCATTATGTCTTACTCACAAACTCTGAAGCACCAATTGTGATTTAGACCGATAAGACAGGGGGATTTTTACATATAATCTTCCCTACTGCACCTTTTAAGTAAAAATAAAAAGTATCTCATTTAAAAACTAACATACACTTTTGAGCCTAGAGAACATCATGACATATGATCTTTGCCATGCAATGTAAAAAGGATAAGAGAGTTCATACTCTATGTTCTTTTCATTGGAAAAAGCTTTACAAAATAAAGTGCCTCAACTAAGTAAAGTGTGAATAAACCAGATTACAACTGTGTTCTTTTTATATTCTATTATTCTTTGCTGCATCCTATTACTATTTGCTGCAGCAATAACCACCCTAGGCCTCAGTCCCAGGTCTCCTAATAAAGGCTTGTGTGAACTGTGAATGGTGAGAGACATCAAATGGGATCGAGTAACCATTGGAGAACACATCCTTTCATGGTTTTTCCATCTTTCAGGATATCCATTGGACCAGGGTCCAAAGTCACCGCCCAGCAAGTGACAAATGCTGGTAAAATTTGCTACATTTTAAAAACCAAAATAAAGAAACAAAGATGACTATTTCCGATTGAACTTAGCTAATAAAAGTTCTGAAACTACAAAAGGGCAGAATAAGAAAATAGAACAACTAATTGGGGATTGGTATGGGTATGATGCATATTGTACAAATAACCCCGTTCTGTATTAATGTAAAAGTGGATATGCAGCACAAATAAACCTCTAATTGCATGATAGTAGCTAGTGGATCATTGTCCTTCCTCCCTGTGAGGCTGCTTTTTGCACTATTTGCACTATCCATGGTGCTGAATCTTGAGACTGAGATGATATAAATCTTTTCCACAGTCTCCTATTAATCTGGCACAATCACTTTCCCCATTAAACAAATAGCATATACACAATCACTTTCCCCATTAAACAAATAGCATATACACCATCATAAAACCTATTTAGCACTTGAGCCAGAGGCATTCTGCTCCAGAGCTGTGTCTCCTGAGTGTCAGAAACCCCCTCCCCCCCAGGGAGATTTTAGAGGACAGGCCCTGCTGCATTATGGGATACCATGGATAACTTCAAAGTCTGAGAAGGATGAAACTAAACTAGTGTTAAAGCTTTTTCATGGTTTAATTCTGACTGTTTTATTGTCTGTCAATAAAAATCAATAAATCAAAAAAATTCAATTGATTTGAAATGTAGTACACAAATTATTTATTTTATTTATTTTTTATTACTGCACTTTTCAGCAAGAACACTCTTAAAATCCCTCCTACTTTATTATTATTATTATTATTATTATTATTATTATTATTATTATTAATAATAATAATAATAATAATAATAATAATAATAATAATTGTTTGTCAGCAATTACCAAACACACTCACATTCCCACCTATGGGTAATTTAGTCTCTAATCCACCTCACTTGCATGACGTTGGACTGCGGGAGGAAAGCCATGCAAACACAGGGAGAACATGCAAACTCCGCACACAAAAGGACCAGGGCTGAGGCTGAGCTTCTTGCTGTGAGGCTATAGTGGTAACCACTATAGCCACCATTCTAAAGTAAAAACAGCCAAAATATCAACCACAAAAGCCTTTGGATTGGATCCGTTTGCTCACGCATTGCCTCGTAAAGCCACATAAACAGCATAGGATCAGTGTCACAAGACCCAGAAAAGGGCAAAGAATTGTCTTCCAGGTAATTCTAAACTACAGTTAATGCAGGCCCATAGGTAGGAATTTGTGATCAAATGAAAAAAGCTGAATAAACAGGCTGTACAGGCTGATTACAAAATCCAGTGTCATATCAATATAAAATCAGAGACATCAAATGCCAAAAGGACATCCACCAGCTAAACTGAGTGTAACTTTAAAGTGTAATGTAAAGCTAATGTATCACAGGGGAGGTCCAAGTGAGCAGGTGAGTTCACACAGATCAAATATTGTCAATCAAAGGAACTCCACATCTAAGGTTGATTTGATGGTTATCTGCTAGGTCCTTTTTTTCTTTAAATATTTTGTCTATTTCTTTGGTGCTAAGTGGTCATTGCTGTGGTGTTTTTGCACTGCACTTCCCAGAGGAGTGATGGCGAGGGTGGTTGGACTCAGGGACTGCCCTTGCCCTGGTTTGCATCACACCTATGAAACAGAAAATGTTCAGTCTATGTTCACTACCATCTTGTGCCCCATTTTAACATGGATTCTCAAGGGTCTATACTTAGGCGCAATTGTGTTTTCTTTGTACATGCTTCCCCTGGGTCATATTATTTGTTGTTTTAATGGTATCTGTTACCACAGATATGCTGATGATACACAGCTTTATCTCTGTCTGCAGTTAAAGTTTGGATGTAAATCTGGATGTAACCTACTTTTATAATCTTGCATTTTTATAATTCTTTTCTCATTTACTTTACTGCTTTTGTGGAATTTTTGTTTGTTTGTGTTTGTAGTGTGTTATATCATCTCATTAGTTATTATTATTAAAATCACCCTCTGCTTTGGACTCCACAAATGCAGTAACAGTAGATGACTAGTAGCGTAACATTTAGTGGTCAGCGAAGGTCACTAGTGGACCAGGTTTGTGTTACAGATAGACTGTTAAAATATTCATCCAGCAAAAGGCTGGACTCCTCTGCAAACTGGGACAGGCTGCCTGGGTATATGTGTGTGTGTGACAGTAAAGGGGGGAGGGGCTAAAACTAGGCCACGCAAATTAGTAATTGGCCATCATGGCTGAACAGACAAAGAAAAGAGTGCCACCTACAGAAACACAAACTTCATCACCAGAAAATTCTAGGAAAAAGAAACTACTACTACTACTATTAATCGCTCAAGGCAATTGTGCTAAAACGTACCATCTCCAACTTCGCCACTGCGTTTCCAAGATGAAAATCACTGCAAGATGAGAAAGGACTGAGGAAAGATGCAAATGTGTCTCTTTTTCTATCGGATTGGTAAGTTCACTATAATTTATTAGCGGCATTCTACATTGAGTAACTTTATTATTATGCTGGGCTTGTTAGATCTATTGCTAAGTACTGATGTAGGTCGACTGCTAACGTTACTGTAAGCAGTCACTATTTTTCCTTGATAGAAAGTAGTTATTGATTATTTGCATTTGCTTGGGGCTATTGATTATAATAGATATACAGTAATAATGTAACTAAACAGTTATCACATCGTTTTATAAAATCCATTTGATATATCTGTCCAGTGACTCAAAGTACTGCTGACGCTGTTGCGAAGTGATTCCTGGGAAATGCAGTGCAAACCAAACACCAAAGCAGTGACCGCTTATCACCAAAGGTGTCGCCAAAATAAAAGAAACAAGACTCTTGGGATTACTTTAAATAGTGTAAGTGAAGCAGCAATGCTTGTGGCTGAATGTCACCTGATATGGGAGAAGTGAAAATGCTTGAGAAAAAATATATACAGTATAGTAGTGCCTTCTCCCTCCCCATCCTCATTTTTCATCCTACATACAGTATCTATATACAAAGAGGACATTATAATAAATATAATGTTAATGTAATGTAATGACAGTTGGATTGGTTTGAAATAGTATTTAATGTTCTATTAAAGCTAAGCTATTAAATTGATAACACTGAGATTTATTGACTGTTTTTAATGACTATTAGTCATTTACTAATATTTATGATATTACCTGAATTGACATACAATATTGCTTTGGCAACACAGGTCCAGGGAGTAAATATCAAAGTAAATCTACATCTACTTTGTATCAGACTGAGGTAAATTACATGAGAATATAGGGAGGGTATTTTAAGACAAAAAGGAATACATTAATGCTTTTCTTAAAAGACAATTGGATTTTTGTTTCTATTGGCTGTTGTTCGACTCACTATAGTTTAGCCACCTCCTTATTTACCACTACATCACTGCATATAGGTCTCTTTCCTGTCATACCAGTAAAGCAGATTTGAATGGGATGGGATTCGAGGGGGTTATGTGTTGGTTGTGGTATTCATTTGATTCTAGGTACGCGCGACACTTCGAATATTAGCTGCCTGTCACTCTCGCCTGGCGCAAAACACCTGTCTTGGGTCTCACCTCCTCCGCCTCTTTGCGGTGTAAACCCCGGGCCGCCAATCCGGTCCTGAGCTCATTGATGTCAACCCTGCCGTCTTTATTCAGGTCCAGCTGCTCGAACAGCTCCGCATAGCTCTTCTCCCGGTCGGCGTCCAGCGACACTCCGCTATCTCCGTGTTGTCCTGTCCGGGTCCAGAACCGAGCCTTGTCTTCGCCCATGTGAATGTGACAAACCCGCTGTCTTGCACGAGTAGACTGTTACGATCCGAGCGGGGCATACAACTGTCAGAACCAAAAAACAAGCCTAAGGTTCTCCTCGTTTCCACGGTAACTACGCGACCGCTAACTCGCCACGGTACCGTGGTCCTGACCGCGCTAAACCTGACGTTTCTCGCCCGCCAGCCTGCCTCCGCTGCAGAGAAACGTCCGGTAGGAACGGCGTAAACGAGCTCTCGTGAGATTAATCCCCGGGTCCGTTACATATTCTGTGACACCGGCACGCGCAAATCCATGAACTCATTCGGATGAATTAAAGTTTCCGTCACAGGAGGGGCTCACCGATGAGCAGCCTTCCGGCATCCGAGAGCTGTTTTACCGCAGTGTCACGCGGCGGTTGTGACACATCTGTGTGTGTGTGTGTGTGTGTGTGTGTGTGCGTGTGTGTGTGTGTGCGTGTGTGTGTGTGTGTGTGTGTG
>CABFOQ010018794.1:0-16870 GCA_900660455.1 Gephyroberyx darwinii | reverse complement strand
CTGCTCACTCTCTGTAAGGTGCTCTGGGTAAGAGTGGCAGCTAATGTATAAAATGTAAAGGATTTAGCACAGATGTCAGTAATCTGTATAGGTAGGTAGGTAGGTAGGTAGATAGGTACTTTATTAATCCCCGGGGGGAAATTTCAGAATTATATATGTGTGTATGATGTAAATCAAATATGGCTGACGTGTGAATGAAGCACATGTCCAACTGATCTCAGTTTTCAGTCAATTTAGTAATAACCTTCCAGTTACCGATCAAAACTTGTATTTTTGTTATCACCTCCTCTTAATATCAGTTTGAAGAAAACTCATTTTTCCCATCCCCTGAATCATCAATCATAACGAGTAGGAAAATAGGTAAAGTGATCATTTAGAATTTTTCTTATAAGTAGAGAATAAACATACAATATCTTAGCCCAACACTGATCCCAGGCGAATGTGGTTTGGAGTCTGTAAAATATACATAAACCGCATCATCACAATAGAATGGGAACTTGAAAAGAAACAGATTTCTGTCTTAGAGATGCTATTTACTAAACTGCTGTTTTTGTTGTTTCCTACAGAGGACGTCCATCTGGTCATGTCGTCTTTGCCGGTGTCCCTCTCACGACAGAGAGACATGAAAACAGAAAGTAAGGCAATCAGTCATTTTGCTTTAGCATGAGAGATCGATGTTTGAATGATACTACATATGATCGTATGTGTTAGACTACCATCGGAGTCTGTGATTCCTTTTGCTGACTTTATTGCTAAATGAGCTTGAACACTTTCGCATAATGTTTCAGCTTGAAGTAAAAACTTGCAAATGACCAACGAGATCTAGAGAGAGTTTTGTTGCCCATTATAGTAGATAAAGAGGAGCTTACGATAGTGAAACATGTAGGATATCGTAACACATTTTAGATGACGGCGACATCACAATGGAGCCGTGCTGCTGATGCCTCCAGATGCTGTAATCAATTCGAAGATAGGTTCCTCATATCTAATGAATTATTTTCCGCAAACATTTGCACACAAGCAAAAACTAGATTACTGGTCTACTGTACTGTAGGGGAAAAAAAACGTACTCCCACACACACACACACATTGTTGCAAGCTTTATTCAGTCAACGTTTCGGTCCTCCGATCTTTGTCAAGACTTTGACAGTCTTTGTCTTTTTTGAAAGTCTTGACAAAGGTCGGAAGACCGAAACGTCAACTGAATAAAAGCGGAGTTTGCAACAATGTGTGTGTGTGTGGTAGTATGTTTTTCCTCATAAGAATTTTGAAGTGTGCATGCTGTTTTTTTCTTTTAGTCTATATATATATACAGCCAAGGCTATAGTGGCAAGATCTGAGTGTGGCTCTGCTGCAAGGATTGTTAGTGTGCTTCTGTTTGTTTGGTTTACAGTGATTACAATTAAGCATTCAACTAGCAATCACTTATATTTGCAGTCTCCCTCTGTATAATATAGCTTCCCTCTGTATATGTGCCTAAATATATTGTAATTAAGCCAATAAGCTAGTTCCACAGACATTTAATTAGCAGTTATTTGTGGTATGAATCAATGGATCTAGTTTTTAATTTTTAATTTTTCTGTAACTAGATATTATGTACCTAGGGAAGGCCCAAGGCAATTATATTGTCTCTCGCATAGTTGAAACATATAACGAGACTACTTATGGAATAAATACTTCACGGCCCAAAAAAAGGTGAACTAAGCTATGTGGGCAGTATAATTTTCATTGTTGTATTATTGTTAAACCAGCAAATTGGCTACTGTGTGCTACCAAGGACAGGATGGCAGGTGTTAAGAAAATAAATTACTTCACACCTACATTCATTATAGCCGTGCCTCCACTCTTTTCAAAGCAAAAAAAATAACTAATAATGACGGATAGTTATAGGACTCAAGCAGGTCAATACTTTCTCAAAAATCTAAAATGAAATTTTAACTTTTTACTTTATGAATTAATAACTCTGTTCTATCTAACAAAGCTAAAAACTCCAGTCAATGGTGTGGAGTTGGGAAGCCTGATGACCCAAGGCATTATTCTGAATGGAATAAAGTATTAGCAGCTCTTCAGCACAGAAATATGCCAGGTTGCCTATAGTGACTGGGGTCAGCCCTCACTATTTAAATAACACATGCAATGCTAGTACTATTGAAGGGCGTGTTTATTAGGTGTTTGAGGCCTCAATAATAGCTGCGCTCTGTGTGTTCATCGGTGCTGGCGAACAGAATTTGTCCCAATGAGACGCTAGATGGTGTCACTGTTCTGCTCTATGCCACTCCAGTAACGCACCTAAAAAGCACTAGTGTTTCAAGTGTAATATACACTGGTTGAGTTGGAGAAAATGTCAAGAGAGACACAAACAAATTGTCAAAAGTTCAGAGAACCCCAAAACCTCACAGTGTTTCGATTTATACGCTGCCTACTTTGACACGGGGGCTAAATGAAGAATGGGATCTAAATGATTTCTCCAGAAAAATTATCAATCACTGACCTATTCACACCAGACTTTGGTGCAAAGCGTCTGCAGACTGAAATACACTACAGACCCATAAAACAGTTTTACTCAATAAATTGTCTTACTGCAATATAAGGGATAATACTTGGCAAGATGTATGTGAAACAGTTTAATGGATGACACGGAGGCAAAGATTAAAAACTTTGAAGCACACCCCAGAGGGTGTTAAAAATAGAGTGTTCATTCATCTTTTCTTGGAGTTAAATGGTATTTGGGCTTTGTTTACTGCTAACTTTGGGAATCGTGGTCCCTTTGCAGCTTTATGTTTCCACTTAGCCTGCCTACCTGCTGTTTTAGCCAGAGCCTCCAGTGATGAGCAGATTCTCTGAACATTCCAAAACTGAATAAATACCGCATTTCAAAATGCATGTGAATAGTTGCTATCGACATATTATAGGGACTGCAGTAGGATCATTTCACATAAGGCTACTGCAAATCTCCTGTTGCCTCTATGAGCAAAAAAATAAACCCTCATTACTGTGACAGGCCAGGGATTTTATATTCACACCCTTAGCCCAGGCACACTCAGCTGCATTATGAGATTGCCGATATTGATCAGTACAGCACCGTGAGATTGTGGGACAAAGTAAGGGGTGCAAATATGGGACTTCTTCAAGTGCTATAGGTAAGCTAAGGTCACAGCGAAGTGGATTGGAAGGAAGTTTGTGTATGCACTGCGCTCTTCATCACCCGAGTCACGGTAAGATCTGAGGGGAGCTGCAGCTTTTGAAGCTGGCATGAGTGCATTAGCAGGGGCTATGGTGTGATGTGGTGCCAATGCATCTATCAGCCATTGCCAAATCAGTGGCTTCTCTCTCTCTCTCCTAGATCTCAAAGGGGTGGTCTCAGCAAAAAATGACATCCGGGTGGAGATCGTACACAAGGATCACAATGCAGCGCGGGAGAGCGAGGAGCATACGACCATCAAACAAATGATGGTGAGCGAAGGCAGTTTGATGCTCCATTGTGGACTTTGGTCATGGAGATGTTTGAAACACCATAGCAATCAAATCAGAGTTTGCTTATGGAGAGTTGATATATTGATATTGCCATTTGTGCATACCCATAATGATCTAACAAAGACCTAACATTTTGTGATCTAGATTGATCGTGGTGAGTTCCAGCAGGAGCCAGTGCTGAAACAGCTGGAGGTCCTCCAAGAGGAGGAAAAGGAGTTTCAGCACATCAAGGTGAGCGAACAAGAAGAATAATCGGGACAAGTGTCAAACGCGAGGGACCCAGGAAGAAACACTGAGGCTCAAATTTCAGAGTTTCAGCAAAACGTGGCATGTTTAGCATCTGATTCGCTAAGAAATGTATGCAAACCAGGCAACTGCATGAACATGACCTGTTGTTTAAGTCTCATAGGAGTACATCAGCCTAGCAGACAGCACAACTGGGCTGTTCTCACATCACAGCAAGGTTCTGAGGACTGTGCAGTCACATGTCAGGGAGTTACATTTGGGCATTCCAATCGTTTCTGCTAATTTAATTTTCACTGTTTTCAATTAATTTATCCCGAGATTTTATTGCAGCCAAATAGTTATTTACTAAGCATTACCCAAGGCATCCAAGGAATACCTGTAAGTGCTGATCAGTGATTTTAGTGGTCACACATAATGGTCAAATAAGTTCCCCAAAGGCTTGAGTATGTTTAGTGTCATGAACATTTTATTAAAAATAAAAAGCCAATCAGTAGTAGATGAGTAGTACATAACCCTCTCTGAAGAAAATCTCAAAATCAGTTGGTTTAAGGGTCTGCAGACAGGAGAGGTAGTCAAAGATAAATGGTTGTTTCTCCCCACTAATTTTTCCTATTGAACTCTTTGGGGAAATTAATAGGGCAAGATAACCATTTAGAGTTATTCATGTCTATATTTCTCCATTAGCTCTGCAGCAGGAGCATGGTGATTTAAGTCCGGTTTGATAAGTCAGACCCTTATTATACCCATTTAGTCAACCATGTACTCCACACTGGCTCAGAGTGATTTAGAGCTCAGTGTAGTCACGTCCGAATCCTCACAAAGAAACACTTCAGTTAGTTTATTAGCTACAAGACTGGAACTAATGACGCTGTCTGCAGTAGCCCATCTATGATAGAGGAAGTTCTGAGATGTTGTTCTGCACTACTGTCTCTTGAGCTACTGGGGGGGGGGGATTGTCATGCGTAACAAAAACAAGAAAGGCAGCTGTTGCTGAGATTGGCTTTGGCAATTACAATCACACTCGCACTCAAAAGTTGCTTAGGTCGCTCATTTTGCCCATTTTAACATTCAATCAAACAGTACCCCAATCCCTCAATGTCCATCTGCCTGCTTTATAAACCAAACCATGGCCAAGTGACTGTCTCATCATAGGAGCAATCCATTTACTTGAATGAGGCGGTATACCTAATTAACCGGCTACTGAGTACATTTACAAACCACTTTTGAAATTAAGCCCAGCAATACACTTTGGTTCCCCCTTCCCTGGTTCTGGCAGACAGGGACTAATGGGCAGGACTAATGTTCAGAGTGACTTTTATAATCTGCAGTGTGGTTGCAATTTGTAAGAAGCCTTGGCGTCAATTCACAAACCCGAGTTCCACCTTTTAATTACCATCTCTACAATCCATAATCCTGTTAAAACAATGCCTCCCATTTATCCTAGTTTTACATCATGGCATCCTATTTTTCATCCGCAATTAAGGATGAGATCACACCTACGGTTTGATTTCTTTGGTCTGAACGAAAGTGGAAAAGTTAAGGTTCCCGCATTTTTCTATGTGGTATGTTTAGGTTCACACTGACAATTACAAGGGAACCAGGGCTCAGAAACAAAAGCCGCATTGGCTCATAAGTAGCTCATTTATTGGACAATTGGTCATCCTGCCAGGTCAGTTTCCAGTTCCTGTAACTTTAGCTAAGCATGACGAACATGTCTTCCCCCTTTGTTGTAATTTACCCTCTCTGGTGTTTGTACAACCTTCATTCCCCAGCCCAGATGTTGATGAGGCAATTCACTTCATCTTGACTCCCAAGTTTGCCCTTGGTTCATTTTGTTACGCTAAGCTTTCCAAACATGAAGAACTGCTGGCCATCAGACGTCAACATCCTCCCAACGAATCATGCCACAGTTTGAAGAGGACTCACATTTTGAGGCATCTTGGCGGTTATTTGGAGCCAAATGGCGCTGTTCTCACCTGGCTAAATAAACCAAAATGAAGGAGTAAACGCTCCAGAGTTCTAATTAACTGCTGCAAAGATGATTGGTGTGAACACGCCCATACGATTGTTCTGTGACTGTCAATTACTGCCGATGATTGAATAGTTTGGTCAGTTCTAGCGATTGGGTTTGAGTTTTCCAAGAGCCTGTGCATTCTCCCAGACTCTGTGGACTTTTATGAGGGCTCCCTTTTGGTCGGCATTCAAGGCAGTTCAATTTTGGCCAGTGCACATCTACTAGTAATTATGATCCTACCTCCTGTCTCACCAAGAGTGGTGAATCCACTATGCGTCTGCCTTGCTAGCATTGACGTTCCTCAGCCTTATTGTGTACCACAATAGACCATAATGAAAGGTAGGGTAGGTGGGAGAGTCGGTGGATCGCTCTCCATTCCTTTGTTTGTTTTTTTGTTCATCCATTTGTCTTTCTCACATGATAGGACAAACCCAACTGATTGGATTTTGACGAAACCTGCCAAAAAAAAATATGATGCATCTCACCACTGTGTTCCAGCATTTTTTAAATTACACTGATTGGCCCAAGGGGGGATGCTACAATTACAGGTCTAAACAAGGTCACGTTTTGTTTACTGATTGGCCCAGAGGGGGACTGCATCATCTGTGGGGAACAACATGTTAACTGTTGCATTGCTGTAACAGGTACTGAGGTGTTGAAACACTTCAACAACTTCAACACTTCGCAAGTTCATGAAACCCTGAGTGATTGAGAACTCTCACTCAACACACAATCGCACAAGTGGGCAGCTGAGAGTCTCATAGTTCACAGTATTTTGGGTGGTTGATATTGTGACACTTTCCCTGCCTCTCATTGACTGAATTTTATCATTGGTGTTTTCTAGTCAGTGGGCGATGCAACCTACTCACTACATAGGGCAACGTTACCAAATGTAGAACATCCCTAGAGAAATGACTACCAGAATGATTAGAAACCGACCAGCTGATTCATTCTAAGTGTGCATGAATAACAAGACACTTGCTGGTACTGTTTAGTTTACATTTAGATAAAGAAGATCTTTAGCAGCTGCAGTTGCAGAGTTGACTCGAGCCTGTTAAGCTTGTAACACGGTGTCACTTGCTGTGAAGATCGTTGCGTTATGCCGGTTAAGTTAGTTTTAAAGACTAGTTTTCATCCGATCCCGTACATCGATCATCTTGCGGGCAACTTTAAAATTCACTCAGTCAAGCGCGGCACCAAGTGGAAAAGGAATAAGAAAGTAACACTGACTTACTTTTTCCTTTCTGTTTTGTTTTAACCACCCTTTTGTTTGAACCGAAGTGGCAATTAGAGCTTCAGACATGATAGGCTATTCATCATTATTCTATTTTAAAAAAGAACGCTCTCCCACTGTGTATTTTACTTTTGAATTTGGTGAAGTTAAAAGAAAAACACCAGATTCTCAGTGAAAGGAATGGTCATTGAATGTCCAGACAGATAATGTTTTTTTTCTCCCAAAGCAGGTAGAGTGCTTCTCATTTCTGTCTAATTTCCTTCCTGATAATAACGTTCCTATTTACCGGAAGGAAAAGCTCCTATTTCAGTCTCTTTAGCCCATTTACAAATGTTTTTTGTGCCTGAACTGAGGATTGCATTGAAACGTGGAGCCTAAAGATGAAGTGTAGAAGAAGTTGCATGTATATAGCACTATATATTCTTTAGCTTCGCATTCTTGCAGATTCACATTCTTCTCCAATCTGACTGAGGCTTTGGAGGCTTTCTGGCCATTCTTGTAGTGTTCATTCTTTTGAATGCTTGCCATTTCTTTTCTGAGTTGTGGATTCTCTCCATCTCCAAGGTCAGATATGTCATGTACTAATATGTTCTCCAAGATATTTCTCTCTATTCCAACCATTCCACCATTCCTTTCTATCATATGATCCCTTATAGAGTTGTTGGTGTTTTTTTACAATAGCCCCAGGCTAGAAATGAATACAGTATACAGCCGTGACAGCCAAATTTTGCGAGTTTCTTTCCCGTCTTTTTGAATGGCTCTAACAGTTTATTTCAATGGTGGGTATAAAGAGAGAAAGGGAGAGAGAGAAAATTACAGAAAAATGCTGTGCAACCTTGCACAACGTGCTAGAAAATGAAAGATATCAACAATACTGCAATATACACTGCACCAAAACGTCGATATTGCAGGCCATTAATTAACAGAATGAGCTTTCTGAGTCACAGGCAGATGACTCACACCACTAAAGCATGTTATCTGCTTTTTCATGTTGCACAAATTAGCCTGTTTATTAATTTCTCATATTCATCATTCCATTTTCTAATTAACGGTGAGCAGGTCTTTTGCCCTTCAAGGGAGAAAGCAAGAAAGTGTACAGATAGATGAGAAAACCACCAGACTTCCTGTTATCCAGTTTCCTGTCCTTTGGGTGTTTTGGGTAATAGATGTATTGTTAGTCAGTTTCAAAAATTGTATTCATGGTAGCTGTAAGTAAATGAGTAATGATTTACTCAATAGAGACTGCTGCGTATGGTTCCACTGTTTGTTACCTATTTGTCTCTTAGCAGCTACATAACATAAATCTATCTTTTTTGTTCCGCATGCCAAAGGACCCTACCAACGGCTACTACAGCGTCAACACCTTCAACGAGCACCACGCCACCCCCACTATGGCCCTGGCCACCAGCCAGACCCCTGACATCGTTCGAAGCCCACCCAGCGGCACCATGACGATGGGCAAGCAGCGGGTCCCAACCGGCATGTCCTTCACCAACATCTACAACACGCTCGGCGCCGGCCCCAATCGCCTGTACGACTACAGCCAGCGCTTTGTGCTGGGAATGGGCAGCAGCTCCATCGAACTGTGCGAGCGGGAGTTTCAGCGGAGCTCGCTCAGCGACTCCAGCTCCTTCATCGACACCCAGTGCGACAGCAGCATCAGCAGCTACAGCAAGCAGGACGGCTATGTGCAGTTCGACAAGGACAGCAAGACCTCGGCCTCCTCCTCCTCCCATTACTCCCAGTCGTCCTCCCAGAACTCAGACCTTACCAGGCCTCTGCAGAAACGCATGCAGACCCACGTCTAACAGCCGCTGGGCGTCTGACTGGGATACAGTGGATGGAAGGGATGTTTCAAGGAACCATCTTACCTGTCTGGGAAGATGTTTTTTTAGATCTGTTTTGTTGGTATTCTGAAAAAGGGACAAAACACGGGTTGCAGATGCCAATTTTTGAAGCTTGCCTTCACACCTTGATGAAACAGCTGGAATCAAAAAGCAAGATCATATTCATCAGAGCCGACCTTAAAGAAAAAAAAAAGAAATTCATGACAATCATTCGTCTGCTTTCTCCTGCCATAGATCAACAACAAACGCAGCGATTTGCTGCTGCTGTCCCTCATTTCGTTTGAAGTCGTAGACCGCCTTGACACGTGCACCTCTAGGTGCCAAGTTATGGGTCTGAGAAGATAAAAAAATAAAAATAACAAGCAGCTTTTTATCATTGAGAAAACTCTGTGGGTGCTGTGTGCTTAGCTGCCCTTCTGGCATTTGGAGCGCAGAAGGTATTAATAAAAACACTCATGATGGCTTTTCTGGTACTTAATACAGAATTGCGAGACGAGTAGTGAAGCCCTGGAGGGAACAATGAGCTAGCACACAAGTTCTCCTAGATGTAACTCATTACCTGTAGATCTGTTCCCACCACGCCATGGCAACTTTTAATGCTTTCTGGATTAGAAATTGGGGTATCTTTGCATATAACATGCTGTATTTTCTTTTTCTTTCTTTTTTTTGTACTTTGTGAGAGATTTTGGTTTATGCCTCGCAAAGATTTGTCATGAACTCACAGATCACAGATGAATGCATGGAAGAGTGGCTGTGTCATCTCGTGCATCACACACACACACACACAAAAAAAAGATTGACTTTTTTTTTCAGTCACCTGCTGCTCTTTGAGGTATTATTTTCACTTTCTCCTTCGTGAAAGGACCTTATGATGTTTACAAGTGTAGCGCAAGGGTATTGAGATCTGTACTTTTCCCATTTAATGTGAGACACTTGCAGCTTGTGTGCGCTGCATCTCCGGGAAGCACTTTCCAGGCGCCAGAGTAGTTTCTCATTTCCATACTTGGCTGATATTGTGTTGTTTACACTAGAGCTCTGTAAAACCCAACATTTTGTTGTACTGTGATTTGACTACTGAATGACATGGAGTGAAACTAAAGTGAGATTTTTACTTTTCCTGACGTTTCCGATCTTCCGGTGACTTTCGATGCCCACTGTTTTAAGTGAGCCAAAGTGCTGGCGCTAGAGACACAAAGCGCTCTCATTAGTTTGACTGACAATTAGGCCGTTGCACTCAAGAACGACTGCAAAAGATGAACAAATGTAATCAGTTTGAGTACGATGAGGGAAATTAAGATAAGCCTATCTGAAATGATTACGAGTGCCGTCAGCCAGAGAAGTCCCACAATAAAATCACGCTACGGCAAGTGAGCGGGACCAAAAGGGCGACCAGCTCCAGTGCGACGCCTTTGCGCGTGACAAGCGATAAGGTGAAAGGTGGTCGGTAAGGGATTTAAAAGCAAGCACAAAGAGGTACATTGCATTGCTACTCATGTTCTACAACTGAATTATAACTGAATAGCATGGGTTGATGTACTGTCATAAGTAAGCACTTACTATTAGGCTCACTTTTACTGTGTAATAAAAGTGAATCATCACTGTCACGTTCGACAATCCTTACCTTACGTTTTGGGGATTTCTGTTGTGAACATGCATTACTGTACAGAAAGGATGATTTTGTGCCAACATTGTGTTTTGATTAAAGAAAACTACAATATACCTCAATGGTTTTTTTTCTCTATGATGTAAGTCACAGATTTTTTATTTGATTTGAGAAACTTGATGAAATGCAATAAAAACACAACCAAAAGATCATAGGATACATGTGGCAGTAAATAAATTGTGTTAATACTGGCCACTTCTCAGTTTGTTACAAAGTAACGTTCTCAGCTGATAGCAGAGCAGCAAAATGAGCTTTCTGCAGAGCCTTTCACATTGGGGTTTATGCAGGACTTAAAGGACTTTGCCAACTTTTTGGGGAAACATCTTGGAAATAGGGGAGATCTCAATTTAGTCTCATTTTGTGATCACCTTCATCTGAAATGTTTGTCCTAAAACACCCTTAGGAGCAATGAGACAACAGATAATAGAGAGAGAAAGGGTTTTTCAGACTTTGTAAGATAAATGTGAAGATGCTAACATGTGACATATAGGGTATGGTAATATATGGTAATCAGCTCCTACTCTATGGCTGTTGGCTCCATGGCTTCAATAGGAAAATGTAACCGTTTTCTTTGAGATCTTTCTCTAATCTCATGGTCTCATATTCAGGAGAGTTAAATGACACTTATTTCAGATCATTTGGAGATCTGTTGTTGTGATCAGAGTGAGATCAGCATTAGCTGTTATGTGGTTGTTATGTGAGTTGAATTTCAGAAATAGGAGAAAACACCTTTAGTCTCATCTTCGTCTTAAAAATAGCTCCTTTGTGTCTAGGAGACATAAAATGTAGAAACATTTGATCTCTTCTTGGATTTTGCTTTCCTATGGGCAACACCAATTCTGGATTACTAAAAGGCTGTCTTCTTACATTGGATCATGCTAGTTGCCTTATGTTAGCATGTGCATAGGATTGAGATGATTCTGGTGGTTCTCCTACATGTAAAAGGTTAAGTTGACCAACAATTTTCCATGTTGACTATGAAGCATAGTAATATGAGACTTTGAGACTTCCTCTTGCCTAATGGTCAAAAATGTCATTTGTTTGAGTTATTAACAAAGTTCAGCATCCAGATCAGTTTGAAGTTCTCTAGTTCTCTAGTTCTCTCTAAGTACCGGTGGAGTTCCTTCACAAGCTCAACTTCTACTTTGCAGCATTCTGAAAGTTTGCACATCTTTCTTGTTTACCCGATATAACCTCCCGGAGATCAGCAGGTGAAATCACACAAACAATATTAAGAGAGGCGCTGCTGAACTTCCACGGCAAGTGTAAACCCCTTGGTTGTTTTTTTGCTTGTTTTCATCGCTGCTGAAATTTGCTGTGGTTCTTTATATTCTGCTGAAGTGATTAGAGTCAAACATGTGCAACGGATACTGAAGATATGAAAGTTTATTCCACGGATTAGGCTGAGTTTAGCCTCCATTTGTTGACAAGCAACAGTTTAAAGACGACCTCTGAAATTCAAAGAACAAATAGTTACCTTGAAGCAGTATTTCTCTTCGATATAACATGGTTTGACTGCTTAGGAACTCCCGTGAGGAACCATGGGGAAAAGACAATGCTCTCTCTGTACTGTAACTGAGAGTTGTTATCTGGTATATTATGATGAAGCCAAATCATTTGCACCACTCCATCTGAAAGCAATGATCTTCACATAGACGTGGCGTCTATTAGAAACTTTGCACTGCTTGACCCCTTCTCGCGACCTCCCCAGAGGCAGGAGTGACTCATTGGAATATTTCCTCAACAAACTCCCGTCGATGCCACTGGTATGCGGACTTCCATGGAATGTATTGGCCTATGATATTTGCGCTTTTATTAATTAATGAAAGGTTGGGGCACAGGCTTTTGGTCCAGGGGAAATCAACCGGTGACATTTCCTGTCTCCCGGGCCTTGAGGGAAAGCGGCATGTGGTCCAAGTTCAAATAAGCTCAAGAGCCCCTCTCCTCCTGCCCTTTGCTCCGCACTGTTAATTTATTCGTGTTGGGGGGTTTCCAAAATTATTTGCCGTCTTTTGATTTTGCATTCAATAATGGCGATAATTGAACTCCCTTCAAATTGCCATGCTCTCGCTGTCTGCCTCTACTCTCCTTTTAATTAGCGTTCTTAATTAGAGTTCTTGTCAGAAGTTGGGATGTGTGTTCTTCCTTCGTTCTTACAGCGCCGTCCAATGGGTTTACGGAGAAGATTCCAATGGACTTTCATCGATGGTTCCATCCTGTTCAGTTGGCAGCAAAGCACCTCTCCTGCTTTTAATCTCCGAGAGGCAGATGCACGGTGAAGCGAGCGTATTTGGAAAAAACCTAAATGGGTGGCAAGGGCTCATTTAGAACCCAGCCCTCGCTGAGAATCCTTCCAAGGGGAGTAAACATCAAATCGGCCTACCTCATTATACAGCAGAGCTTGGTCAGGAAAGTGAGCGTCCCTACTTGGTGCGAACTAGAATTAATCACAGAATTTCGACATATTTAAAAGTGGATGTCTGTAAACAGGATCATTGGAAGTCCAAATTTAACAAGTGGCACTTTACTTTGTGGCCCTATGGCCAGTAGGAGTTGGAACAACATCGACGGGGTTTCTGCCACAGTTTTTCTAGCTTGATAAGGAGGCTTTTTAGCCTTTGTAGTTGTTTTTGTGATGCTCGCTTGTAGCACCGTCCTGAGTAGCTGAAAATGCGAGCTTGAAATTCCAGCGGGTGTTTTGTTCCAGAACAGAGTGCGGGGTGGAAAGCCAGAAATCTCAGCACCTGGCCAATGGGTTTTAGCTCTAATGTGAGGGGATTTTAAGCCATATGCAGTATAGTGTTTTTTTGTTCATGGTCCACCAAAGTGCCCAAATTGATGAAGATGAATAGTCATCAAGTCAAAAACATTATTGCTGAATAACTCAGTTGATATCTGAACCCCCTAAACTTCACCAGGCTCTTATTTCAAATGCAGAATTTCCGTTGTATCTCCTATGAGACAACTGTGACTGCACCTGCACCTCTAAATTACTCTGAGGTGCTAAGGGGGTGAACAAAACCACAAAATAAGCATCCCAGTAATCCAAACAGTTTAGAGTGTAAAGGATGACAAAATCAACACGTTCCCCCTCTCCCGACAATTATCCGCAAAGAGTTCAAGGAGAAATTTAGCGGGGAACCCTGCAAGCATTTGACAGATGAAATTCAATGTCAACCAAAATGAGCGTAAGATTTCCCCCGAAATGATATCCAGTTACTTTATAAATAAAAAATAAATAAAATTATTATTTAGGTCCTGACTTCACAGAATGATGCAGTTAGCAGCTATGAAGAAGAAAAAGTCTCCACCGAGTCCACTACTTGTCTAACATGAACATCTGCTTTTTCTTTAAGCTAAATCCAAACTTTCGCCAACCACCGTGTGTGTCAGTGGCAACACCTGACGCTCCGACTAATTCCATTTGTTTCCATTTGAGTCCCGAAAACAGCTACAGCATGAACTAACAAGCTACAAGCTAACGTGACTGACACAAGGTTGGCAGTCTGTAAATAGCGATTGACGGCTAACTAGCCATTTCACTGTACAGCCCCAAACAACAGCAGTGTTCTTTTTCCTACACAGACTGTAGGCTACACGCACCGCCCGAGGCATATAGCATCATTATGTGTTGAACTGGAACCGCGGGCTGTATGATGTGTGCATCAACGGAGACTAGCTGACATTTAGCCACAGCGCTCCGATAATGTAATGACTGCGCTGCGTTTTAACTTTTCTAGGCTGCTGATCTGTGACTGTTTTTTGTCAAGCCGTGAGGATGAGGGAGATGATCTGAAAAGCGCCTGGAAATGTTTGCCCATTCTGAGTAGTACTTCAAAAACCGGACGTTTTGGCTGCACATTTCACATTAAAAGCACCCACCTCTCAGCCCCAAAATCAAGTAATTATCAGAGGGCATTGTGTATTCAAACAGAAAATATGCAGTATTCATACAAAATGTAGGGCCCACGTTCTGTGAGCTAAATCAGATTGATTTGAGAAGACTAGATTAGCAAACCAAAATAGATCAATATTTAAAGAAATGATAGATATATAATTAAACAAATGAAAATTGAGGCAATTTCAAGAAGATTTTCCTCTCAATTACATTCCCCAACCATGCCCTCATTTCTAGGAGGCCGCGAACCAACAAAAGTCCACATAAATTATAGGTTTCTGAGGGAGAGCACTACCCAACAAAACGTATCGACTCGCCATAGAGCACTCCTCCATCGGACTTGCAGATAATTTACTACGTGCTTATTGACATTTTGCGAGTGCCGGCATGAGGAGAATGCCACTGAGGTGAAACGCCAGAGACTTCTCACAGTTGATGCAGCGTTAACACAACTGTGAAAGTGGAGGCTGTGACTGAGCGGTAGCCACATAAAGTCGTCGCCTCTCACTATAAATACAAGAAATGTTTCAATCCGTGAAATGAACATCTGTAAAATACCATCAGGAAATAAAAAGAAAAAAAAGTGGGACACATAGCCACGGTGGGAAAAAAGGCAATACAGGCTGAACTCTAAAGCGTCGCTTTCAACAGAGGTCCTCTGAAAGATCATCAAAAAATGCACTCTGCATGAATACGTAAAAAGTGTGTTTTTTCTTCTCTGCCATTTACAATTTAGTCGTCTATTTAATGATGACATTTTGAAGAATGGCTTGAAACAGAACTGGAATACTGAATCACGCCTGCATGGAAAGCTTAATGAAAAGTGTCATCTCTTTCAAATGGAATAAGATACGTTATGGCGGTGAAATTATTTACATAGATCCGTTCTTGTTTTTCCACTGCCTTCAGTATAAAGACATTCAAACAGTTTCATCGCTCAATAAAGGGCTCTGATGAAGCATGCTCAGGGCCTGATGGATATCCACAGAATGGCTTCCCTTTATCTGCTGCTGAAAACGTCTTCCTTTTATTCATCCGGGCATTGGCATTCGAAAGATGAGAAATTTCAAACCCGAGAAAGCCAGCCTCTGTGCGTCTCCGTGAACTTCCGACACAATCGGAACATGTCAAATACTGAAAAATTGCAACGTGCGTTTTCAAAGATCGGTGGTCGTCTTTTTTTTCTTCAGTCAGTTGTAATGCATTCATGTTCCCCAATTCTTCTAAAGGACGCTATGTTTGAAGGTAATTGGACCATTAAGGGTTTTTGCAGGGCCCCACTTAATTATTTCATGAGATTTCATCAAGGCTAACCATACCATATAACTTTAATGAAAACCCAAATGCAATGGTTTCACTAAAGGTTCTCCTGTGGCAATGGCAGTGCTTTTGCTAACCCCTGGTTTGCTAATTTGTGCAACAAAGAAATTATTCAGAAACCACTGCAACAAAGAACAGTGGTCAAATCCAGACCCACACTCTCAGATGCAATTTTAGTGGAAAGTTTTTCAAAGACTTTCCTGCCAAGTAATGTGAAACCGTGCATGTCTCAGAAGCTAAATATGAACTGTGTCCAGATTTGACCGCAGGTGTCTGAATTTTCGCCACTCGTCAAGCAGGAATGCCAGAAATGGAAGAGATAGGTCAAGACAGGGACCATGATGCTCCAGGATTCTTATGTTTTGACGTAGGGATGCACCGATGCCGATACCAGTATCCAGTATCCAGTATCCAGTATCCAGTATCCAGTATCCGGTTCAATACTGTGCTCATGTACTCGTACAACCATACCGGATACCACTTTGGCAACGCGACGTTAACCTCTCGTCAGTTGAGCAGGTAGGCGGAGGAGGAGCAATGTCAGCAGTTTGGAGATATTTTAAGATAAGCGATGATGACAAAAGTAGAGCAGACTGCAAACTATGCTCTGCTAAATTGTCAAGAGGAGGGGTGAAAAGTAGCTCCTTTAACACAAGCAATTTGATCAAACATCTGAAGAACAACACAACGCCGAGTTCACGGAGCTTGCTAATGCTAGCTGTGGGAGTTCGGTAAAGTTGGAAATATATTCACAGATTCCAACTTCCCGGATCAATAACTCATAAGCGAAACGTTGTTAAAACACAAACGACACCTCTTTCCCACCATAGTAAGGTAGACAACGAGCTACAACCTAATTTTCATCAAAACGAGCCATCCTCCGAGCTGGACAAATAACAATGGTTTCTGTGTACAGTCGGCTGTGAAACGAGTGTGCAGGGACCGTCTAAAAAGTGCAACACCTAAAAGATACTAGAAAAATATTCAATAACGTCACTGTTATACAGTGTAGTGTCCTCAAAATCTCTTGACACATCAATGGCCTCCTGTTGGTTAAACCACAACACTTATTTTGGGGACACTACACTGTATAAGAGTGAACCCCCACTCCCACTCTGACCCAAATGTCATGCAGATACCTCTCAGCACCATGCAGTAGTGTGGAAAGTGAAAG
>CABFOQ010018792.1:0-10477 GCA_900660455.1 Gephyroberyx darwinii | reverse complement strand
GTGTGTGTACTCTCAGCTGCCAACAGGAACAGTAGACGCCCTAGAGGCTCTGTCTGACACCCTGATGGACATCACTCCTGTCCCTGAACCCGCCCCAGTGCCTGTCAAAGACATTGTCAAGGTACCCAAACAAGGATAGCGTCATTTAGGCTGAGAGTACGTCCACACTAAGCCGTTTAAATTTGGAAACAGCATTTTCGGGTCTAGCGTTTTCGAAAAGCTCGCCGTCCACACTAGACCACCAAAAACACATACCTCCTTCCGTGGGCATGCGCAGACCACTTGGCTCGCTCACAGCTGGATCAAGTGACAGTCAAGCAGTGAAACGTCATTGTTTTCGAAAGTCTCCGTTTTCGCTGTCCACCCTACAACGGGGGGCCGGTGTTTTCAAATTTATCCACTTGGGAGAACATTTTGGAAAAGCGAGATAAGTATACATTTTCAAATTTACCCGGCATAGTGTGGACGTAGCTAAGAAAAACGAGAGGAGAGAACATTTTCAGCTTCAGTGTGCTCAGCATGAAAAAAACAAAAAAGGCTGCAGCCCACTTCAATTGTCCTGGTGTGTTTGTGGTTGTTTTAGGAGAAAAAGGTTCGTGAAGAGAGGGTGGAAAAGATGGGGGACAGAGACGACACGCTGCCGCCGGAGTATCGACCCACTGAGGAAGATCTCAAGGTAGACTGACATCTACATCATGAAATTATGAATACTGTGTATGTTTAAATATTGCAACCCAGCTGGCAGGTACACGTACTTATTAACCTTTGTTAACTGTGTTACACTGACACAGGCTGGGCCAAAATACTGTTTATGCCTGTTTGTACATGTTTACTTGGGCATGCCTGTTGATACAGTGCAAAGTTGCTTTTTTGTATGATACATGTCAATTTTCTTTTAAAGGCAACGGCAGAAGCCAAGGCCAAAGCAGCTGCCACACCCAAGAAGGTAAGATCCTCACACTCACAGGGAAGATCAGTGTTAAATGTACCTGCAGTATGCAGTTGGAATTTGATTTACATGCTATCTTTCTCTCGCTCTCTCTCTTCTAGAAGTCTATGGATGATACAGCAGCTTTGGACCTGCTGTCCAGTGACTTCTCTGCTACTCCGCTGCCCTCTGTACCAGCCGCATCATCTGCAGCAGCCACAACAGAGCTGGTCCCTCCAGTACTGGACTCAAAGCCCCTGAAGGTACAAGAGGAATGGTTCTTCATTTGTTAACTAGTTTAACCCTAAACTGGCTATGCTTGCCATGCTACTACTGACTTATATAATGCTCGTCCTTAAAGTGGAAATCCATGAGTTGCTTTTTTATTTTTTATTTTGGCAACATCTTTGTTGCTAAGCGCTTATTGCTCACTTGTCAATCAAACTGTAGGTGGCGCTCTTTTCTTTCTCTGTTCAGCCATGGTGGCTATTGCTGCTCATGCTAACTACCCTGCTCTTCTTCACTTTAATCCAAACATCCACTGTTGCTGCTGCTGGAAATGTAAAAATCACCTCCTGTGCAAGTATAGGTATAGGTTGGATCACTATTGTGCAATAGAGTAGTAAAATGCACATTTATATGAAAGTGATGCAGCTTGTTCCTTTAACTCCGATGCACTACAATATGAATATAGTGTGAATTTAGGGATGCGTTATGAGTTGGAGACGCTTGATAGGTTGGTTTACAGGTCAGTTAACTGTTGTGTTTGTCTCCCAGCCAATGTCAGGTCCTGTCCTGGACTCCCTGGCCAGCACCCTGCTCCCAGACGCCCCAGAGTTCAAACCTAAGGGAGACAAGACAAAGGTAAAAGGAAAATCAGTGGCAATTGGAATATGAGAGTTCTCAATCAACATACTTGGTAAAAGAAAGGTGAAAGAGTTTGACACCACACTACAGCTGACATAGCTGCATAGTGCCCTCTATAGTTCTATAGGCTCATTACAAGGATCTGTCTCTCAAAATCCCATCCAACTGTGATCACCCTGGAGTTTTCCACCCTAACTGAGGTGTCAACTTTGTTGCAGGGCAAGAGCAAGTCAAAGTCAAAGTCAAAAGTAAGCAAATTACTTGCTGTATGAAGACTTAAACCAAACTGGATATGTGCTTTTATGAATGAATGAGCCTGTTTGCTTATAATTAAGCCAAAAAACAAAAACAACACGCTCTCTCTCAGTGGAACCTCTGTGCTCATGGTGCCTGCACACCGCTTCATGTGATTGGCTGTTGCTGCTTTGCTTATTTTTTAATTTCCCAAATCATTTGAGTTTACTTAATTAAATCTTTGTTATTTTCAAGAATGCTCCCTGCTTTTCTGTTTTTGAACTTTGACCTTGTGTTTCAGAAACACCATCCAGAGGACCCATCTGCCATTGACCAGCTATCTGGGCAGCTAAGCTCAGATGTTGTGCCGACATCTACAAAGAAGGGAGGCAAGAGCTAGACCTGTTGGTAAGATTTGTTTCTTTTTTGAAAAGAACCCACAAAAAAAGTACAAAAGTACCTTTTAACTGATAGTAAATTATGTAGCATGCTGAGATAATGTGGTTAAATTTCCAAGCCTTTCCATTGACTGCTGAATGTTGCATATGTTGCAGGGTGCAATTCATCCTCCCAGCCACAGAGAAGTGTTACTGAGGGAGCTGCTCTCTGGATGATGAATCTATTTTTCTAAATGGTCGAGAATGTATACTGGATGAAAGGAAAACCTAGTGATACCCATAACACATGCTCACACACACACACACACACACACACACACACACACAGACAGAGACACTGTGTACAGCGCCTTTTTTGTTTGCTTTCGCACATAGTTGAGGATTGAGAGCTTTTGGTTTCTTTCCTTTGAAAAACATCAAAATGAAAGGAAAGAATTATTTAAAAATTGGAGAGAGTAATTGAGAGGAATGAGAGATCATGGAAGACAGAGAGGGAGATAGTGTGGGGAGAAAGAAGGATTTTAAAGAAAGGGTGAGAAAGTTTGCTTTACTTATTGTTCAGGGTTGCCATTTGGTGTCAAGCCGGTTGAGGGATATAAGGCGTTGCTCATCAGAGTCCTGACTGTGCATCTCAGCTGACTGTTTCTGTTTTTCCAATGTTACACTAATATTACCCCAAACACGCAAGTTATCTCACCACAGTGTTGTTGTGATGTCGCTACACCGTTGGAGCAATAGCAGCCATCAGCTGGAGTGGGAGCAATATGGAGTGGGTGTATAGGATCGGGATGTCTGTGCAATCTTTATGTACACAGAGAAGCCAAGTTTTCTATTGTTATATGGGCAGATGCCATTAAGACACTAGTGTACAGCTTAGTTTGCTTATATTGATGACACTTAGTTTACAATATTAAAAATGTGTAAAAGGATTTACAGGATGTGGTCTGCTTGATTCTGAGAGCTTCTTGCGAATACAATTTACTTTCTGTAGAGCAATATCTATCAAGAGAAGGGTCTTTTGTATGTACTTGGCCTCATAGAAAATGCATTTATTGGTGTCCAAAAGTGCACTTACAAGTGAACCTAGGTGGTTACTAGCTCTGTAAACTGCCTTTGTTTGTATACTGTAAAAATGTATTTTGCTCTACATAAGACAACACTGTATAATTTACAGTCCCAAAGGGCTATCACTTTCAGCTGTAAAATCAAAAATCAATATACTTACTTTCCCAAGATTTTTTTTGTTTGGGTGTGAGTCAAAAGATATATTTTAGAGGTGGGAATACAAATTAAATAAAAACAAAATCTGAAAATTATAACTGTGTTGTCACTGTCACTGGCTTCTACTATTCTTGCCTAAAAAGATATTGGGAGGAGAAATGTATTCTGAACAAGCACGAGATAATGATTTGTCAAAAATCCTAACATGAAATGCCAAAATACTGTATCGATAAATGCCAATGATACTGTGCATGTGTGTACTGCAGAATAGTTAAGTGTTTGGTTTCTTGAAGGTGCAGGGGAATTGCAGTGTATCATGCATGTATTTAAATGAAAGGGAGGAAAACAATCTCCAATGAAAGTATTTTTTTCTGTGCTCCTGGCTTAGTGGTTTTTCACTCTGCATAGATGTAGAAGCCCACTTCCTTTCGACTTGGGGGGCTTAGAACCGGGTTTCAAATGTCTTTTGTTCAAACTCTGTCTCAAAATTTATATTTTTGTGGCAACGCCCTGAATGTATGATGGGAATGCAAATGAGTTGGTTTGATGTGTGTAAAAATGACAATAAATAGAAATAAAGGTCAAATACAAATCATTGTAGTCTTACAAGAGAGAATGCCTCTCTGAGCTGTAATGTCTTTTATTTATAATACGCAGACAGAGATATTCATTCCAAAATGCTGTAAATCCAGTTGAAAGAAAAAAGGCTATAGTTGATACTCAATAATTTAAAATCACAGATGATTGCATCCTAAAAAATGTTAGTATTTTAAAAAAAACAAATTTCTTAGGATAGCCAAAAATTTCAATATCCCATAGTAACTTTCACTTTCATGCCAGCAATCATGTTATCCGAGCAAATGTATCATTTTTAAAATGGTGGATATACACATTTCTGAAGACTAGAAGCAAGCTAAGTTTAAAGTTTAAAGTACAATAAAAAGTTTAAAAGTCGTTGTGAGGTGGCAGTATGTTGAAAATATGTAAAGACTGAGAACTAACTTAAACAATAAAGATGGTATGAAATAATGAAAAGGTTAAAATGTATACAGAAGTGAAATTGCTTTTATCAACAACTTTTTCATTAACTTCCCTTTATATTGTGGAAATGAACATAAAACAGAGTATTGTATTTGAATCTGCTCAGAGTGCACAGAATTAAACAGCTTTTCTATTGATATATTTATTAACATTCATCGGGTTGTTGTTGATTGTGTAAATCTACGGCACTGTGCAGAAGGCTTAGGCAACCTAGATTTTTTTTAAATATAAATGTTTATTTTTTATTTTCTGCAGTGTGTCTTTTACATTACTGCTCTTTATAGTAATTTGTTTGATATTTAGGAATTTTTCATTTCATTATTTTTGAAAGCATCTTCACCAAGGATTTTTTTTACATGTGCCTAAGACTTTTACACAGTACTGTATATATATTGCATATTACATTATCTAATCATAAGACTTTGTTAACCTAGAAGCATTAATGCCCCAGTGTTTAAGGCCGTCGCTTGCTTTCAAACATCTTCAAATCCGAAAAACACTTAAAAATTGATGTTCTGGCTGTAGACCTTTGAAAGTATTTGATGTGTTGTATTTTCAAACCACAAAAATGTAGGTTTATGTTTTATGCCATATATAAATTCGAACTTGGGGCATATATTCACCATGAGGTTAGTGGTTACTTGCTGTCAGTGAGATGTAAATGTGATGGTTCAAAAATTGATTGATGATATATATTTAAGTAAATAATATTATAATCTTCTAATGCAATATCATTAATAAATCAACACCAAGAATTCACCTGAAAGAAAAGGAATATCATACAATATAAAAAAGTTCAGTGAAAGTGTACCAGGTAGATTAGACAGGTCTGTTGGCCATCGCTTGCTTTCCTGGAGCCGCCACCCGTGGTCTTTATAAGAAAACAAACAGCTTTTTTAATCAAACAGCATATTTCAGTGAGTCAGTTCAGTGGACATAAAGGGAATAGGAAAATACAATATTAAACTTCATTCATTACTGGTGTATTTCTTTAAAACACTGAAATCAAATGACAAATGTGGATATGTATGATCAGTAGCAACAAAACTATTTAGATCAGTACATTTTTACTGAAAACATAACGTACCTTCTTTTGTAATGGTGTGGACATCTCCTTGTCCTCATCCCTGGAGCAAATCAACAGTGATATCAAACACTTTGTGATTAGGCACACATTACAGAAACGAATCATCATAGTTTAAACTAGGAAAAGCAGGAAATAGAGTGGTCAAAGTAATGCAAGTTAATTCTGAACCCCAAAACATAAAAATATGACACATTTTCAGTTGGTTCAACATCCCTGGTTATAATATTTTGATAGGCAGTGCTATAAAAGTGTTGAAAAGGTGATTCAGAGTTAAAATGGGATACAATGGCCTACATGAAGGCCATCTTCAGGATTCAGACTAGGGATACAATATGAGGAAAGTTAGACTCACGATTGCAGTAGCAGATGGTGATGATGAGGAGCAAAACAAGAAGGGCGCAGCTGCCAGCCAGTGCGCCCAACATGATGGGTTCACACATCAGAGAAGGATTCGTCTTTTCTTATTCAGAAAATGCACGGTTTAGTATTCATTTAAAATCTGTCAGCAATGGCAAATATTCAGTTGATGAAGATTCACTGTGCCTATATAGCATTGCGATTTTGAATTACAGAGCCACAGATGAAGAACTAACGTATTAATATAGTAAGTACAACTACCTTCCTTGGGTTTGGCGTTACAAGCACACGGCGTGGTAGATGACTTGGTGGTGGTAGTCGTTGGTGCGTTTGTTGTAATTTTAACCGTCTCTAGAGGAAGAAGAGTAATGTCGTGCAAATTAGTTTTGAAAAGCATTTTTGCAGAGTCATCATTATAATACAATTTTATGGTGTAAAATTTGAAGTTGAAGTTGCATTATCGTGCGCTCACCTTGTCCAGCAAGTCGTGTTACTTTACCAAAATTCAGTGCGTTATTTTGAAGCAATGCACAACTATACATGCCACTGTCACGGATTTTGTTGAATGAATTAATCACTAAGGTATGTTGTCGCAACTTTGAAAAACTGAAGATGGACTTCGGGATTTGCTTCCCCACGCCGTTGCTGGAAGATCCAATGAATTCCATGTTTGAATTGTCCAGCAGTCGAAACCAGATTGTCAAAGAGCCTGTCACAGGTAGACTACATTGGAATTCGACAGGCACCCCCTCTTGGGTGACTTTTTTCTCTGCAGCAATTTCTGAAAAGTGTGCAAGAATAGGGGAAAGTGAATATCATTCTTAAAGTTAATTCCAAACATGTTTTATTAACATTTGATCTGACTGATTACAAGTGTTCAAATGCAATAGATACAGCTATAGTGTTATGGAATAGTTTTAGGCTGCTCCAAGACAGAAAATATATTGTAAATAACTTTGAGATTAAACTTACTTTGATAAAAAAGCAGAATGACAAGTATCTGAATCCTCTTTTGGTCCATTTTAATGTTGGAGAAGGTGGTGGCTGTTAAACTTGTCTTTGTGGTGTTTGTAGGAGCCTGCTACAAGATAATTCAGTGAGATATCTAACCACACCCACCTGTAACCTTCTTCTCAATGTCAAATGGGATCATTGCAGTTGAGTCTTGCAGAGAACTTGTGCACCACGTTGGTCTGCAACATGTTTGAAGTCGAGCCCACCTATGTACACATTGCCTCTTTGCCTCTGGTTTGAAGCATCGAACCGCATGACTTCACCCAGAGGCTTCTGGCACAAGATGCAGCAAGCTACACTATGTAGGCCTAAAAGTCTGTGATGAACAGAGGGACTTTAAGGGGGGCTAGAGGGTGGCTGTGTCATGACATTTCACAATAAGAGCCCTCCTTACCAAGCACCCAAACACAACAAGCTGTTTTTCACTGCACATATCAGATGTTGAATTCATGAGGCCATGTATTATAGTATTTAGGGGATTCAATAAGTGTGAATTTCATAAGAGTCATAAAGGTCCACTTATTGTCGTCGTCGTCGTCGTCATCAGGCCTAGCAGGGAGGGTGTAGTGCGTAGAAAGACTATTCTCAGCCGGAGAACCTGAGTTCAAGCCTCTGTGTAGCAAGCATCTGCCCTGCTGAAGTGTCCTTGAGCAAGACATTGAATCCCTACCAGCTCCAGCTCACACTACTATTATTATAAACATCATGATCATCATCAGTATATCAGCATCAACCAAAGCAGAGCTGTTGAAATCGCACTGTAGATGCTTTAAAAATATAGTACAGAACATCTTTAGGATTGCAGTGTATTCCAAAGGGGCAATGTATTCAATACACAGCAGAAAAAATACACAGAAAAGTGCATAAAAGAAGGTGCAATAAATAAAAAAAGTACAAATAAAATTGTATGCAATACAAATGGAATTTTAGTGTATAACCAATAATTATGAAAATAATGGCAATAATGGTGCTAATAACAATAATTCAATAATAATAATAATTATAATAATAGGCAATTATTCAGAAAATAAAATCACAAAATCTGACCAGAATCATGTGACCATCATCTGACCAGCACATGATTGCTTCAGAATCATGTGCTACACTAAAAACCTCAGACTGCATGCCATTTGTATTCTCAGTAAATAGTCTTATCTCAGATGAATTCCAATTATATTGATTATATCGCCCCTAACATCATTGTTGAAATACACTGTTGAAATATCACTTCTAGTGATTTCAGTCATCAGAACCTCATACAGGTGCCCCAGGATTCCACGGTAAAACATCTTGAATTCAGCGGTAGGCTTTTTTTAATTCTGGGATTGTAAAATTGCAATTTCTGAAATATTCTGTGGACATAAAAAACACATTTTTGCATTGATAATGGTTGTTATGGTCCTCTGTCTTTTAAGAGATGGTGGCTGACTTGAAGTGGTCCTCAACTGTAACTTTTGATGGTGGTCTACTTAAGTAATAATTCACAACAGACTGTGATATATGGGATTTTTATCACAGTTAAGGTGCATTATCTGCCAGAGGTGCTCAAAGCTTCTATAAAATGGTTACTACATTATTTCCATATATTACCATACATTTCCATCATGAAATATCTTATATTTTACTTAAGAAATTACAAAAATACTATTTTGTGACAAAGTAGTCTGAAGCAATGACCAAAATTAATCTCCGGCCTGCATAGGATGTTGACGAGTAATATGGACTACTTGCCATGGTAAGCATGCTATGTAGGATATATACCATAGCTATCGACCAATCAGAGGGCTGGATTCAACCGACCCACTTCATAGAACTTTATTGTACACTGTACAAAAGAGCTTTCCTCCATCCTCATGGAGATCTTCATAAGACTGGGGTCTTTGGGCAGCATATTTCCAACCTTTGACTTGGACTGCATAAGTCAAACAAGTCGCTCATTTGGCATGGCACCAAAGCTGTGAAGCAGAAAAGAAAACAGGGACACAGACTAGAAGTAAAAAACCCCTACTGACATCTAGAGGCGGTGACACACAACTGCAGGTAATTATGGGCTTTTTTTCATATGACTCTGTGGCTGTTGTGATCCTGGGGGAACTGCTAATAGTGTGAAATGGCCTTCAAATGGATCTCAACAGGGTTGTAGTATCATCATCATTGTTGGCGAATAAGGACACTTCAGAATTAGTCCTATATTAAACTTGGATAGGCTTATGATGCACAACCATGGGGATCTTTTATTGGACAGTCTCACCTTCTTGTCTGGGCTTTCAGCATCATTGCAACACTGCTGCTGTCAAATGTCCTTAATGAGTCCTAATTTCTCAGTTTTTTTAAAATTGTGTTAAATTGTTGCTTTTAAGGGGCGGGCAAACATTCTTCATGAATTTGCCTTCTCGATTATCAAACTAAAACCGTTTTGACTGACCTAAGTTCTCCTATGAGAAAAGATCTTAACACATGGCTACAGCCTAGAAGAAACCTCAAGAAGTAGCTTCTACTACTTCAGAATCAGAATCAGAATCAGAATCGGTTTTATTGTCAAGTATGTTTTCGCATACAAGGAATTTGACTTGGTGCTTTGGTGCATAACAAGGAACATATAATAAAACAACAAGAATAAAAGCAAGTACTGTAGAAGGCAAAGAATACAAGGATATGAAACAAAGATATGAAACAAGGATATGAAACAAAAATAATTCACGTGAAAGCCAGTCTAGCAATTTTCAAGAAGTAAAACTGTCTTCAGATCAACTGAGATCAACAGAGAATAAACTTCAAGAAGTAGCTTCTACTACTGCTTCTAAGTGACAGACATCATCTTACTAACCAGGCCCGCAAGGCACATTGTGTGACATTGTGTGCCAGTTTTAAAGAAATGAAACAGATCAACTGAGAAAGCTATACCATCTATGGCGCAACTCTAGGCCCATCCTATTTCCTGTGTAATGATGGAAAGTAAATTCACATATTTGGTAATAGGCATCAAGTGCTGACATTCTACACTGCTGTGGGCGTATTATCTGTTCCATGGGTGGGAGAGAGAGAGAGAGAGAGAGAGAGTGAAAGAGAGAGAGAGAAACTGATGCAGAGACACAGATAGAGACAGAGAGACTATTTACTGTCCCACTCACCTGTTGCATAACCTTTCCAGGATTCTGTTACATCATTCCCTTCCCAGCATTTCTTTTGTATGTATTTCAAAACACACGTTTATTCTTTTTATTATTATGTATGTGTGTGTGTGTGTGTGTGTGTGTGTGTGTGTGTGTGTGTGTGTGTGTGTGTGTGTGTGTGTGTCTAGATGTGTGTGTGTGTGTGTGTGAGTTCCAT
>CABFOQ010018788.1:0-19379 GCA_900660455.1 Gephyroberyx darwinii | reverse complement strand
GGGGGGTGGTGGGTTCGGCGTTGGGGGGACTGTGGTAGCTGACTCGTAGGCAGGCATCTGTCCTCTTTGGTCCAAACCACAGTCAAAAAGTTTACTTTGTTGTATTTTTGTGTTTGGTTCGTTTTGGTTCACGCTACCCAATTACAAGCAAACTAGGGCTTGTAAACTAAAGTCACAATTAACAAGTAGCTTGTTAACTGGACAGTTTTGGTAACCTTTCAGTTTTGGTATAAACTGGAAAACATGAAGCTCGGAGAGCTCAGTCAGTAGAGCATGAGACACTCAGTCTCAGGGTTGCGGTTTCAATCCCCACAAAGTGTCAACTCTTACCTTTGTAAGTTGCTTTGGATAAAAGCGTCTGCTAAATGACTGTAATGTAATGAAGAAATATTTAGTCCAGACTGTGGTTTGCCCTCGATTAATTTTGCTATGCACAGAGGATGTAACAACATGCCATCATTTCTTCAACCAGTTTACCAAATAACAATATCAGCCATAATAGCCTTATACCTTAGTCCTGGCAAAAGCATGTTTTTACTTTAATGTATACTCCACAAAGTAAAAAAAATGCTGTTATAGAGTTGATAATAGTAATGTGTTAGGTTGACTCCATTTTTTGGCGGTATACAGACCATTGGTTGAGAGGTTTTAAGGCGGCCTGACATTAAGTGCCTGAGATTTGTGGATTAGAGGGCGTAATTGACTTTAGGAAGTGGATCCATCTCAGCTGGGGGCCAAAGACTCAGCAGACATTCTCTTCCACAGGGGGAAACTTCCCACAGCCTAAAACCATAACTCTGGCTTATTCTCACTTTGGTCTCTCTCTCTCTCCCCTTCTCTCTCCTTCTCTCTGATATTCTCTCTCTTTTGTTCCCTTCTCATTCTCTCGCTGTCTCTGATTTTCACTCTCTCTCCCTCTCCAGGCTTCAGTCTCACCAATTAACCACTACTGTACAGTTCAGAAAGGCAAATCAAATCCATTTTTTTCACATAGTCAGATATAAGTCTGAACAACATCAAAAAACACGTGGAATCTGATCTTTTTAAATCAGATCTAAACCACATCTGTAGATGGTTTTAAATGTGAATACAATTTCAGAAAATGCAGCTCAGTCTGACTCAGATCGGTCGTTTTACCCACATGACACGTATTTGGTATTTCACATTGCAACCAGGGTAGCAGAGGACAACAAACATGGAGGAGAGTCAGCAAGAGAACACCGGTGCCTGCACAAATGCGTCAAAGAGTGAGTTCTGCACCACAACTAGAATATACCATCATAACAGCAGCCAGAATAAGCAACAAGCAAACTTCCATAGTACTAGCAACATGGGACCTGCATGTTAGATCAGATCAGAAAAACAAATCGGCGTTGGCTGCTGTCTGAACAAAGTGTACATATCTCTTTCTTTCTCAATAACTTTAACTCTCAGCATAAACCCAAATATTTCATCTCTCCTCTCTCTTTTTCTGTAGTTTTTTCTCTCCAGCTCACCCTCCACATCTCAGCCAGACTGCCTGTTGTGGACCAGGATTCTCTTCAACCACCTATGTGCCCAGCAAACAACCATTTCCATAAACCATTAGTCAAATAGGGGAAGAAAAGGTATCACCGTGCACATCAAAGAGGAGACTGTTTATTAGTGCACCACCCGTGGGCTCTCCAGGGCCAATTTAGAGCTTGTTCAAGGTTACACACACTTGAGCTCCTCATCCAGTTTGGGGTCTAGCTCACAGTGAGGCTTGTATATGAGCATGTACACTGTAGGACTGTGAAATACATTTTTGAGGAGAAGAAAGGTCAGAAATTGAGGTTACAACAAAACATTGGCAAAGCTATTAGGATGCTTTCAGAGTACGCAGGAGGATTTTGATTAAACTTTCACAAAAATGTCAAATTTGGATGGTTCCCATTAAGCAGTGCACTGTTTGTGCATCAAGAAAACAAATGACTCGTTATTAATTTGCAGTCAAACTCCTCATGTTAATAACAGAGAAAACAAAAATAATTGTATGTCCTTTGATACGACACCACACTCAAATTCTCTGTAGTTATAAAACAGCACCGTGATACCCTGCATCCAGTTCTTGCCATTATACATACCATTACCGTCACCATTATAAATACGGCAGTCAATACTATCTTGTTCTTTTCCCACATGCCAACCTAACCATCACTTATGTTTGCTCTGGTCAGCAAACATAAATGATAGTTCATCATTGTGTCTGAAATTTCATAATTGTGATGTTTCTGCCTACAGATTGCCACCTGCACCTTTCTCAGGGCTATAAAAGTATTTTCATGTACTGCTTGCTTTGGCAGTATAAGAGATAATGAGCCATGTAAATGGGCTGGGGGCGTCTTCTCTCCAAATAGTGCTTCAAACTTCTCACTTGCCTTTGTAACAGAGCGTTAGACAGTAACATGACACATTTTAGTTGTCAGACAAATATAAAACTGCACAGCACTCAGGTATAAGTTGAACGTTATTGCTCCTACGACTCGGCACACTGCGCTGACAACTGGCAAGGGTGATTCATTAATCAATTAACCAAGACAGGCTGTGATGTATTGAAATTAAATCACAGGTCAGGTGCATTCTGTCCAACACACAGATGGTTGAGTAAAGCGAGCTTTGTAACTCTGAGATAGCAGGTATCTTTCATTCACTATAGTTTACTGCCTATTCATCTACCTAATACATATCATGATCACTTCTTCCAAATGCTTGCTGCTCAATGCCACAACTAATAGAATTAAAAATGGAAGAAAACTCTCATTCATTAACATCAAGGTGCCATAATACACCAAAAGCTGCCAAAATAGGGCTTGTTCTTCCACACATTTCCCCTTGGGGACCATGACCTCTACCCCCCGTAGGTGGTTATTTTTTGTCTTTGGCTGGGAACTCAGTGTGCTTTTGGAAAAAAATGATAATGGATATTATTACATATTGTTACAAATGATAGGCTACTATGACAAATGATAGGCTATTATGTGTTATATTCAAGTCACTCTCAAGTCTTCCCACATCTTCTGCATCTAAGTTGCTTTATGGATTGTTGCATTATTATACTGTACAAGCAGACTATAATTTATTCCTCTTGGCTGCATCATGTGATTGGCAAAGTTAAGCCCTGCTGTTAAAGAATAAAAGAGTGTGTTTTTTTCTAAAATTAAAAAGTAGATCATACATACAATGAGCCGTAGTAGTCATGGCCATAATTATTGAATTATTTAACCTAATGCTGATGGTGGCTCTCTGGTAGAATGGTGGTGTTATCCTGTCATATCAGCCTTGCAATCTTGTGTCTCAAAAATTCCTTTAAAGGAAGTCAGGATGAGAGAAAGAGTGGTTGATTGATTTTCCTGTTGACTCTCATGCAACTTTGATGTATTTTAAATGTTTATTCAATAGTTTTGTTTAATCACGAAAGAAATCAGAAAGAAAGAAATCAGAGAAAGTTTCAGCTGCCAATTCCAAAGACGTAAAACAAGTTAGTAAGCAAGCAAGGAAAGAAAGAAAGAAAGAAAGGAAGGAAGGAACAAACAATTTGGCAATAATACAAGATTTCTGCGTAGCACCAAGGATATTGTAAAAATAAAAAAATGAATGAACATACCACTGATGGTGGCTCTCTTTGGCAATATAGTGACAGCCCCTACAGCAGCATCCTCTAGCTGGTGGATAGGGCTGTTCTTGGCTCCCCAACTGTCTGAGCCGATCCACAGGAAATGGCCAACCTGCTCCGCTCGTTTACTGGCGTTCAGGATACCCCTGGATTCAAACATGCACCATCAGTAAGTCAGACATATGCAGAATGTGTGCATGTGCATGTATACACACACACACAACATTAAGGACAGTCCAATAATTAAACATATAGCTGGGAATAAATACAGACATGGAAGCACACACTCACAGGCAAAGCAGTTGCAAGTAGGTGAAATGTGTATTATTAGTAACACTCCCAACACACACAACAGTGAGACACATGCCCAAAGATCTATTCAAATGTTTTTTAGCAAATATTTCTTCTCTATTAAAGGAACTTTGCTGAGGCAACTTGTTGGGCACCGACGCTGACCAGGAATACCCAATAAATTACCCTGTGTATCACTGCCATTAGTCATCACCACACGGGGAGTTTAGTGTTTGAACAAAGAGTAATAGCTTACCTGATATCCTCATCAGAGGCAAAGAGGATGACTGCCCTGGCATAGCGTGTGTCCAGAAGCAGACGGATGATTTTGTCAAAGTCGGAGGGTTTGTGGTCATGGGGGATCTTGAGTGACTGGGCTATACAGATTCCACCTGGAGAGAAAAAAGCAAAGGCCAACAGTAATTATATTTCAATGAATGGAGACCTTTAAACATTGACAACAGCCTTAAAGATCCCCCTAAGAGTCTGTCTGAAAGGGTTGTGCTACTTGCTACATTTGAAGAACTGAAAAGGAGGGAAAAAGCAGCCCACGTTATGGGGCACCTGAAGAGTAAAACGTAGAAAGAAATCTGTGCTCTTCTCTCTTCAACTTCCTGAGATTTCTTGAAACCACCCACTTTTCTGTGCACAGGCTTCTTTGGGGTATGAGAAGAAAGGCCATGAAAGCTCTAGGCTGAAACATTGCTAGTTTCAATAAATGTCACTCAACTGAATGAAAAGTGTGCAGCTTTTTTTCCACTTTTCTATACTTGACATGCCAGATTAGCCAGCATTTGGATGGGTGCACACTCTTTTACTTCTTTTCTATTGATGCACAATTGAACTCTAAATGAAACAGTAAACCAAAAAACATTTTGTTTTTGATCAGAATGTGAAGAATTCATTGTTTGTAACATCACATGCAGCAGTGATGAGTATCACACTGCAAAATCTCTCAAAAAGATTTGCTCTATTTGAGCAGATCTCTCTTCATCTGAGAGAGAACTGACAGGTACTAGCACTTTAATTAGGATTATGATTTTTAACTAATATGAGAGCAATACAATGTACAACAAAAGCACAAATTGAAGCAGACACAATGTAGGTGGACTTTTAATTCCAGAGAAACAGTATTGTGGCTTGTAAGGAGATACCCTTATTGTATATTTTTCTCCATGCATAGGATATTGGAGTGAATAAGTTCCCTTTCATGCATTTATCCTTCAGCTATCCTTTATTAGGTGGTGATGCAGTTGGATGATTATTCCTAGAGCAGCATTCCTAGAGAAAACCTTTTTCTCAATAAACATCTGCATTCAATTCCTTTTGGGGATGGAGCAAAAGTGCAGCAGTAGTTCAGCAGCTATCCAGTAAATAGTGAGACTACAACAGCTACATCTATACATAGAACTGGCAGCCAACTGCCCCAGAGACTAAATCACACTAAGGCTTAAATCCACTAAGGGTTTGTGCAGGGAAGAGCACACACTATATCACAAAAATGACAAAATCAGAAAGCCATGCTGTTCACTAACCATGTGCAATGAGTGGAAAGCTGCCCTATAGTGCTGGTCAAAATATAAAGCCTCTTTGTGCCTGTCATGGTCATACATCATCAGATGTAAAATTATTATTTTGCCCACTGAATTGTGATTTGTAGGCGAGGCCATGCAAATCAAGATTGTCCGAGATTGTAGAACCCACTGTCCCAAATTTTTGTAGTGCATATAAGAGCTTTTAAAAAATGGCATTAGACTTTATTCAAAGAGTTTGAGACAATTAAAGGCAATTCAAACTCCACCTTGTGCCCAATTTAACATAAGGTTAGAATCAAAATAATTGCATCTCTCAAAGTGCTGGAGCATTATAGTGCAATGTCAAATTCAAGTGTCTAACGACCTCGGGGTAGGTGCTGTTCCTGAGCCAAGCTGTTGTTCTGGTACCTCTTTCCTGATGGAAGGAGCTTAAAGCAAGAGCTTGCAGGTTGGGAGGGGTCTGTGAACACCTTCCTAGCTTTCCGTTGGATGCGGGTGTCATTGATGGAAGATTGACAGAAGGAAGATTGTTGCTTATGATCTTGGACGCCGTGCGTGCCACTCTCTCCAGTTTTCTCTCTGCCTGAGCAGTTGTGTTCTGAACCATACTGTAATTGAGAAAGTGAGCACACTCTCAATTGCAGCCTTGTAAAAGTGTGTCACAGTTTCTCTGCTAACTCCAAACTTTTGCAGCTGCCGTAGGAAGTGAAGACTCTGGTGCAATTTGTTAATTATGACACTGGTGTTAAATTCTCACTTCAGTATGTGGCAAATGGTGATGCACAGAAACCTGCAAGAGTCTACCCTCTCCACTTCTTGGCCCTTGATGAACAGTGGCAGAGGATCCACCACCACCTCCTTAGTTTTTCCAGTATCTAGATTGTTTTTACTGCACCACCTTTCCCAGTTCAACGACCTTGTTAAGCTATTTCATTATTGTTCTTATCATGCCTACAATGTTGTGTCATCTGTGATTTAAATTCAGTCAGAATGAGACACACAGTCATTAGTATACAGTGAGTAGTATAGAGTGGTGGCAGCACACATCCTTGGGGGGCACAAATGTTCAAAGTCAAAGGCTTGCTCTGACTACCTGCTTTCTATTGCTGGCTAAGTCTAAGATCCGATGACACAGAGGCAGATTAACACCCAACTCCTGGAGCTTCTAAAATAACTTTAAAGGCATCATAGTATAAAAGCAGAACTGTAATTGATAAAAAGAAGCCAGAGCATATGTAAAATGGGCTTCTAGGTGTTGAAGAATAAAATGAAGGCACAGGGACACAGCGTCCTACAGCCCTATTAGCTTTATACACAAATTGTTATGAGTCTAGCTCAATACTAGACAGATGGTTCCATACCAGTTGCTCAAAGACCTTCATAATCACCGAGGTCAGAGCAACAGGCCTGTAATCATTCAGATAGCTGATGGATGACCACATTATAGTAAAAGGAATGGTTAGAGAAATTCAACTTAGAGTTAGAGTAGTTCTTGCCAAGAATGACCTAGTCAGAAGTATGTACTTGACTGACCTCTGTTTCATTGTTCCACCACTGCAGTGCTTGTATACTATCAATATATGTTTTTGTACATTCCAATGAAGCACCAGCTAGGAACTCAATTGCAATGTTGAAAGGTTAATATAATCTTTATGGGGAGTTGAAATTTGTGTCACACTCAATCAACCCAGCAGCGTGAGACAAATACCACTTCTGGAGTTTATTCTTTCTTTGTTTTCCAAACATATTCACATCCCTCTATCTGTATTGATTTGAACATTCTATAGCCATCCTTTGCTAAGTCCTTTGATTAGTACCTTTTAACTTTGCAAGTTGTACTCTTTTTTTTTGTAGTGCTCAACTGTGTCACATTTTTCAGTTTCTGACCCACATGAAAAATGAAAAATTTCGTATTAAGGTAGCCAGGCTAATAGAAGACTACTACTCTTGTCCAATGGACTACCCAAAGAAACAGAAACATTGCCCATATTAGGTCACTAATACACTCCAACTAACCAGAAAAATAGTGTTCCAGCATAGGAAAATATTATATTTACTGCCCTGTAGGAAAAGGGTCTTGCTAGTGGTCCCCAGAGTGAGTGATCTGTGAGCTAAAGACCAGAAGTGGTCTAGTATTGTATTGGAGGATGTATCGTAACTGTAGTGCAGCAGTAACGTAAAGGTTTGAGAAGTGGCAATATGATCAGTGGGACACCTGTTGGTATCTGCTTTACCAGCTTGGAAAATCTGGACAGAGAAAGTGAACAAACTAATTCTATCTCCTTGCTCAACAACTATTGTCAAGGTGGCCCATAACATAGCACTTAACCTCTGATTCCTCCCATTTAGTTACCCTGTGACCAAGTAAGGCTGAGGACATAAAGGAAGCCTTTTAAGATACTAACTGATTCTGAAAACGCACCGCATCACACACATAACAATGGATTGAACAGAATCTTGTCTCTCAGTTTAAAATATGTTCACAGTAGACAATTAGGCAAAGACAGGGTATCACACTCAATATAACTGAGATTATTCTGCTGAGCCCTGATAGGTCACTGATATGCTGGACATCTAATATGACAGGAACTTGCATGATCCAACGTGCATCCATTATGCATGCACTGAAAAAAAGATAAAAACACAAAAAGAAAATTTGGGTTAAGCCATTGCTCAAGAGATAGGGTCCATTGAAATTTTGCAGCGAGAGCTTGAGGTAAGTATATTTTATCAAGGTAATGTTAGATAGGCTAGTAACTGACAACTGCAGGACAGAGGCTCCCTATGTTTTTTATTCCAAGGACCCTAAATAGGTAGGCATTATTATCCTTAATATACCTTTTAACATAACACTTCCACTTCAGCTCACGGTAAACTTTGCTCTATTGACTATTTCAATCAGGGTGGCTAAGATTGAATATGTAATCTTTGTGCAACCATTGGTCCCGGACAAGCCTCTGGTCAGGATTTCCCCTTCAATTGTTGGGATGGACAAATCTGGTGTAAATCGGTCTAAGAATGCTCTAGTGTTTCCCCAGCCTAAGATTGTGGTTGTACTGGACAGGTCCCAGCTCAAGAAAAGATAGGAGTGAGGAGGGCAATGATATGTAACATAGGTCATAAGTGAGATTCAAAGCAACATCAGAGGTAGTGTGCATGGCCCACTGCTCCATGGAAGGCCCACAAATGAGAATTTTAAGCAAATTTTCATCTTGAAAATAGTAAATATAGCTGTATTACATATGACTTACACTGCAATACTAAATACTATACATATTTCAATAACATAGCATTTTCTTTTATAGTGCAATAACCAGGAATTGTAGGGGGTATACCCTATCCTTCGTGAGGATAGTATACTAACAAATGCCACTATGATTGATTGGATAGAGAGCCAATGCTGAAAGCCATGTCCAATCATATCATCACTGACTGACATGGACAAGCTCAACAGCATGGAGCACTTGGAGGCCCTTGGAGACGGAGTACCTCAGCATAGATCAAATTAAGTGTATCTATAGACCAGCAAATCACAGGAAATTACTGCATAGTATAGTTCTTACACAATATGTTGGTGGTTCCCTGCATGACAAAAATAACAATATGTTTTCAAATGCATGGGCCAGGGTAATAGACTATAGATATAATAGAATTTCTCATTTGGTTTTGGAAGCACAGGGTTCTACTATTTTACTATGTTAGCATAAAAATGAATTCATGCTACTTAGAAACAAATTTATGAACATGTGTTACTTGGAAGAAATGTAACTTAAGAGCCCTGAAGCATACAATTGGTTTGTTTGATTGTTTGTCTTGCCATCACTCAAAATAGGCAGGCAGAAGCTCTTGGGGTCATAAACAACACTAACAACATCTGTTACCGTATCACTCATAAAGAGACAACAAAAAGCCAGACAGACTCACTCACAACATTTCTAGCAGTTTGGAAGAGAGGCACAGAAAGTATTAAACACAGCATTAGATAAAGCCAGGTTATTTGAGACTCCGAAAACAAAATATTCCGATCTGTTTGAAAGGCATGCATAGAATGTCCAAAAACAGCACAGATAAAGCTGTGTTAGTTGAGGATAATAGAAAGACATCATTCCAATAATTTTTCACATTCCTCACAGAAAGAAAACATTTCAATTAGTTTAGAAGAGATGGAACAATTATGTGCATGAAACACTATCATAAAGAATTCTCTCCAACAACAGAATTGGATGGAGTATTTCCATGCACTAATGTGTCAGGTTATTCTCCTCTCAGCTGGATCCAAGTCATGGTTTGATGGATGAGTTGCACCTATCAAAGACAAATCAAGGCTTTCAGACAGCGTCTAGTGAAACCTGATGCCACAGAACCAAGACAGGAGCCTGAGCTGTAAATGCCCTGGAGCTGTGGCAGTGGTGTACCTATGATTCTCTCTCCTCCACAATATTTGACTGCAGGTAGAGTGGTCTTTTCTTTAAAAGCTTAATTTTGTCATCTGTAAACAAAATGCTGATCTGCATTGCCAAAGAGCTCTAATTTGCGAGGTGTTTTTTCAACAGCTTGCATCAACCTTTGATGACATCTGAGATCAATTTTTCTCTTACCACCATGCTTTGGGAGATTCTTAATAATTCTGTGAGCAACAAACTTCTTTTTTTTTAATTGATTTTTATGCTCATTGTTTGATCATGTGCTGTTATAAGGCAATAGATGAATATGTGAAGACCAAAAGTTGTTACTATTTCCAATTATTTCAGAAAATATTGAACATTAGCTGCATAACATGCAAGGGTGCCAATAATAATTTATAATGCATAAATCTCTTTGTTTTTATGTCTCAGTAGGTTCTGCAGCTATGGCACTCCTACTGCTAATGTGCAAATCCTGTTAATGCATGACTACATACATGCATTTATACATTTTCATTTATACATTTCTCCTTAATATTTATGTCCAAGTGTTGGAATTGTTGGTCGCTTATATAACCCTGTTAGTTCAATTCTTATTCATATCCTATTCTTCTTTGATGTGTCCTATTATTACTTGCTGTAATGGCCCAATCTTCCCACAGGGATCATTACAGTTGCATCTAATCTAATCTAATCTAATCTAATCTAATCTAATCTAATCTAATCTAATCTATCCATTTATATTGACATGTTATGAGACATTTAGTTGACATCTTTACCCACAGTAGTTTACAGTGTGTGAGCAGGTAGGGGTTCAGTATTTTTCTAAAGGACACATGGCTGCTGATGGACACATTAGGCATTGTGGGGATGAAACCTGTGACCTTTTTGTTATGGTACATGATAAACTCTTAACAACTCTTAACAAGTAGGCCAAAATAATGAAGCACTCTAATGAGAGGGATTGTCTGTGGACCCACAGTTTCTTGAAGCCAAAGCGAGAATCACGACACTTTGCATAGATCCGACGTGATTCATTTGACCTATCAACCACAATTACCTATAGCCAATTAGAGGCATCCTAAAGCCCGTCACAGCCAAGGGGAGTGGAGGAAGCACGGATGAATTAAAAGAAACACAGCCAGTAGACAGATTTTAGAATTAGTTGCCCCTAGCAACCAAATGAACACCAGAAATAAAACCTTCAAATCCCACCTCTGTGTTAGCAGGAGCAGAAGAGGCTGCATTTGTTTGTGTGAATTCATCATTTAGTGTTTTTGACAGAATAACTGGTCATAATCTATAGTGATATTTGACACTATGTTGTTTTGAATAACTGCCTGTAAATACAGGAGAGATTGGTGACATTTAGGGAATGAGTATGTTTACATGCACACTAATACCCCCATTACTGGGAGTAATCAGCTTAAGGCACTATTTTGATTATAATGTTTACGTGGGTCAAAGATACATGGTTTCTCTAATAAACCCGTTTACATGGTTTCATTTAATAATCAGTCTATCACTCACCACTCCACTCCACTGCGCCATGTTGCTTTGTGAACACAACATCCTGGTTACTGCGTCTGGTGACTAACATGCATTATTTTGGAGGGCATTTACATGTTAAGCAGGTTATGCTTACTCTAATTATGACCTTACCATGATTAAGATAATCAGATAAAAGCATTTACATGACTGTTTCATTAGTATTAACTTAATCAGGTTAAGATCTTTTTTTTAGTGAGCATACTCACTGGTGAGGGCCTTTGTCATACCTTAAGTCTTGTTTGCTCCACCTTTGTTTAATCTGCTGCAGTGGAGAAAAGAGCTCATCTGTTAATAAGGGGTAAAGAGACAGAAATTTGTATCCCTTGAGTAGCTAGCAGTGGAGTGAGAGACTAAAATTATGTTGATAGACAGCCTCCCTTAATTGGGTTCTTCAGTGCCTGTTGATAGATTATTTTTTTATCGTGGTACTTCAAGAGCGATAAGAGTGTTCCATGAAAATAAATGTTAGGGATTGAGGACACTTCTCATCATTACCAACTGCAATTTATGCTGCCCTCACACCTGAGGTGGGAAGCTGCAACCATATTCTAGGTTTAAAGCTATGGTCCATAGATTCAGAGCCACATCATACCACTACTGCATCATATGTAGTAAGTATCTAAATTAAAACTTCATAATATATATACGTCCTGTCAGACCTTGTTGTCTTGGAAGTTGATAAGCTCTGCCAGGAGATTGGCGATATTGGCACCATTTCATTGGAATAAGAATTGCTTTCAATTAGGCAGGTGTGGCACTTTTCACGCTGGATTTTTATGCCATCTTTTCAAACAGATAGGCCGGTACCACCCGGTACTCCCAGTCACGTGACAGGCAGACAACAGATCAAGACAGATCAAGAGAGAAGAGTAGTTTAATTAGTAAATTATGTAGTTAAATTTAGCCTGTCATAGTTAATCTAGTTGAGATAGCTGATAACTTTTCTAAGAATTAAGAATGAACAACTCAATAAAACAGCAACATCAATCGCGAATACATACTTGGCTTTCTTAAGAAGCAGTGCTTCAATAAGAAGACATCTTAATAAGCGATAAGGAAATGTACATGCGCTTAATGTTTCTTTTGATACATTTGGCCATTGAGTTGTAGCATGCTCACTCGTCAGTGGTTTTCTGATTTCACTGTTGGCTGGTCTTTAGCACTGATTCAGAGCAGGTAGGCCGGGTACAATCTCTGCCCAGCCGGTACATCACTGCCCAACCACTAGCTCTTAAACGAATGCGTGCCTACTAATAACCAATCAGTATCCACAATACAGAAAGTACTGTATGTATGAATGCACGAATGGATGTGGATGCACACTGCTTCAAATTGAGGATCTGGCAGTACACTGTGAAAGCCAGATACTCTGCACCTGAAATGTTAAAATCTTCCGAGTGAAATACAACTTATCTATAATAGGTTCAACACAGAAATAACATAATGCCGGCTCCTTTTTAATGTTTGAATTTCAGACTATGGAGAAAACACTTTGAATATTGAATATTGAGAATGTTGGAATGGAATGTACAATGGTAGCCATCGGAAAAAAACCTCAATCTGCACCTATTTGAAATAATTAATCTTGGAATTTGCACTTTACACAGGCATGTAAGCCACTGGACTTCTATAATAAATACATCTATCTTTATCCATCCCTGATGATCTATCCCTGATGATTCCATGATATATTATTAACAAAGTTGACACATTTTTGAACAAGCTGCCGTGAAATGGATGAAATCTTAACTGAATGCTGTCTATCTATATCAATGGTTCATTCTCTCACCTATTCACATATATACAATGTGGTGTGCCCAAGGGCAGCTGTCTGGGATGCTTGCTTTATGTGATATATATAAATGATATCTTTGCCCTAGCTAAATCCCAGGTACAATATTTGCAGATGACATGACTGTGTATTCACACTCAACAGCAGAGATCTTGTGAGTTAGTGTCAGAGAGTCGATGTTAGTTAGCTCATCAAGGAGAAAGAAAACTCACCCGCTCTTAGAAATTTGTGCAGAGAGAGTCATGATAAACAAGTAAATTAAAATAAGCTTTTGGGGATACATTTGGATGACTGTTTATTATGGACTTCTCATGTTTCATATTTATGCAGAAAAATTATTGGCTCTTCAAACATAAGTAGAATAGCAAATTATCTTCTGAAGAAGACAATAAAATGGAGTTTAAAATGAAGGCTTTAATAGGAAGTCAGTTACTGTGCTGTGGTCTGGGGAAGTGCTGGGAGAGGAGAAATTAGGAGACTGCAGATAGCACAAAACCAAGATTATTTTGAAATGTCCCTATGACACACCAATTGTAGAGCATCATAATGGTCTTTGCTGGTCATAGATACAATACAAAGGTACACTATAAATCTATTTTTATAACATATGACAAAAGATGAGACAAAGTAATTTATAATGGATTATAGTTGGTGAGGGATTGACATTCAATTAACACCATGAATGAGTTCAGATTATTTGGTTCCAAGTTTTAAGCATGAAAGGGGCAAACAGAGATTTGCCTATCGGGTGGTGATTTTATGGAACAAGCAGGAGAAAAAAAATTGGTTAATGAAAAATGTTAATAGGATGGAGGTTATGTAACCCAGTTTTGATATGTATATGATTGGTTTATTGGTATATGATTGGTTCAGTATTTGGCTATGATTGTCAGGTGCAGCAGAAAAGCCCTGTCTGAAACCTTGTAAGCCCAAACAAACGATTCTTATTTGGCTAGTCTAAATCAATAGATGTTCACAGGAAAATAGTGTATTTTGTTCCACAATTGTTGGACCATGGTCAGCACCAATTACATTTAACCACTGTTCCACCATCCCCAAACACCTACTTCTTGCATCTTGGTCAGTCATATGCTGTGTCTAATGTCAGTGCACCAGAGATAAATCCCATCAACCCCAAAGTTTTGACTGCTGTAATGGATTGTGATTGGCTGAATAAACATTCCATTCTAACTCTGCAATGAATTAAACCAAATCTTTCTTTTGTGTTAGCACAGAGGAGTGCAGAAAAAGGTCTATGTATGTAAGATTATCTTTTGGCTGATTGATAGATAATTTAGTTTCTTTTTTCACAAGGTCTGTTTCGAGTCTGTGACAGTGGCAGAAAAATTATTACATGCTTCTCCACATGGGGGGAGATCAAAAGACAGTAAGCATGTCCGCCACGCCTGAAGTTCTGCAAGTATAAATTTCTCCCTTTGGGTGACTGGTAGGTGAATGGGAGGTCAAATCTGGTCATTTATGTAAACATATTACAGTGTGAGGCAACGTTGAATGAATCATCCGTTCTCACTGATAATGCTGCTTTGCATATATGTGGCTCTAAATCATTAATTTGGCTTCATGACATCCAAGGATGAAGGAGATAGGATATTTATTCTAGCTCTTAAAACTCCATGCAAGCCCTCATAACAAATTGCCATTGCCAATTCCTCATCTCAAATTAAATTGGAAAACCGAAGTATGCTGGATCAAATATATGTCCTGGGAAAGGGTATTTGGTATTTTATTTAAGAAATGAATAAAACATTTGGAATTAGGTATGCAGTGGTCAACATCATGGCAACCCTTCTAGATCTCATATTTATACTGTATCTATATAAATTCTATCTGCATCAGGACTCAATTGCATTCACCTCTCCGTCCAATATGTTTGGAATTTAGGGTACATGACATTTTAAAAATCAAACATGAAGATAGTACTATGCTTTCAGTTATGTCAGATATGTAATTATCTCAAAAAATGTTTAATAATAGTCACCATTTGGCTTCTGGACGCTGAGCAACATGGCTGGTTAGGGTTGCTGCCCACGCACTGCTGGTTCCTGTTTAGCTCCTGTATTCCTAGATCTAGATCTATTTTTCCCTAAATGAACCACATTCATCTTGACCTTAATACTACTAGTAAAACAGCAAACCATCAAATGGAAGTCACAATGCCTTCTCTGTCTACACATAAGGACAACAAAAATGTAAGACAATGCCTTGCCAAAGGCATTGTCCTCCTACCTGCTACCTGCAAGCTTGATACCAACTCTGCTACACCTTCTGACATTCATTTCAAACAGTCGCTTGGTTCTGGTTCTTTCATCCCAAGGGGTGATTGAAATAGAAAGGGCTCCTCAGATCTACTCTGGGACCAGATTATCCAACATGAACTCCGACAGGACTCTGATCTTTCAGCTACTGCCCTATGGTGATCACCAGGCCGCTCTAATGGATCCATCATCAGTCAAGGGAACTACAAACTACTTTTTGCCAAGTACTCTACTTCCACCTCTAATAAGAGGACAGCATTCACACCAGTTATGCAAGCGCTTTGGAAGACAGGTGTGGAGAACCTTTTACTATACCCTGCCAGGCTGAGAGTTATCCTCTCAAAAAAATACTCTTATTTGAATCCCCTGCTGCTGCAGAAAGCTTCCTGGCTGGTCTAAGGTGATCTTAACAAGTGAACTGACTAGGTCTCATCCACACTAGCTGTGCTGCCTCCTAATTCACTCAGCAGTGAGCAAAGTGAATCCTTTCCTGTCTGTTCCCTCTTTTCTCCTTTTTCATCCCTTTTCATCCTACTTACCCGGATAACCCCAGAATTTCCCCCTGGGGATCAATAAAGTATCTATCTATCTATCTATCTATCTATCTATCTACAAATATTGTATGAAAGTGTATTGACCTTGTTACTTTTTATGTATACTTTGTTCTTTTGGTGGAAATAGATATGTAAACTGATTCTTGTTGGGTCCACAGTAGATCCTATTGATTTGATTGATCAACATTTTTTTATTTTGTGTCCTGCTTTGACATTCTGGACTCACACAAGTAGACCTTACAATAGGTATTTAGGTAGGTATTAGTTATTAGATTAGGCAGGTTTTGAGGATGCTACCAAGGACGGATTCAAGAGGATAACTATTTGTGTGATTGTAGAGATAAATGTCAGCTGCTTGACTCTTAAAGAATAACATCAGCCCAACAGCTTGTGCTTTTCGCATTAAAATGTCACTCTACCTGATATGTTGCAGGGTACAAAGTTGCCAGGGCTTCACACCAGAACACCGAGCATTATCTATGTGACACTTTAATCCTTCATGCTCTTTCAACCAATAACTATAACCTCCTTTGCTGTAAACTAGGTACTATTTATTTAGTTCCAATTTCAGAAAGATCAAAATAATATCAATGTAACCTTTTTTTCCACACCTACAATCTATCAATATTGTCAGATGTCAAAACAAACATTAAAACAAACATTACATGGTAATTTCCTTTCCTTATGCCTCAAACAAATCCAAGGGTGTAATTAATCCATTTGGAGTGTCTGGTGGTGATGTTGATGCTCCTATTCACCTGTATTTCTGAACAATACTTAATTTTGTTGTTCTTCAATATCAGCACCAAATGTGCTAAATTTCTCTTTCAATTTCTCTTTTTTTAAATCTATATTGCTGGGCTTGTCAGACTCAGTTCTGCTCTCAGGAGTTGATTTTAATCCTTTAGTCAACCCCTCAATTACTAACCCCAATCTCATTTGTTGCTATTTCAAGTATTTCTCTATGACCTACACCAGGGGTGCTCACACTTTTTCAGCATGCGAGCTACTTATAAAATGACCAAGTCAAAATGATCTACCTACTACAAAAATGCAAAACATATATTTATTTATAAATATATTGAGAATTCTTTATATGTACAATATATGTTGATGTACCTTGCATAACCGCATGAGCCCATATTGCACAACACAACACAATTAACTATGTACATTTTTTGTCATTACTTGAGTTTACTCTGATGACTTGCACTGAATGGAATCAGCCAGGGATGCATAGTCCGGACAGTAGCTGCTGACAGCCAGCCTCAAGCACACTTCCAAATGATCATCAGTCATGGTGGAACGGTACTTGGACTTAATGATCTTCATGTGGGAAAAGGCTGACTCACATAAATAAGTGGAGCCGAATAATGCAGTCAAGGAGGTAGCACATTTCCTCATGTTGGGGTACTTTTCCTCTGTGAGTAAGTTCCAGAACTGTCCATGAGCTCTGGACTTCAGCTGAATGTCGGCTTGTAGTGTCAAAATCTCATCTTCCACTCCAGAAGAGTTCAGGTGAAACAGTGTTGCAATTTTTGATGCGAGTGAATCAACCTCAGCATCTTCCCGAAAAGGATAGCACATGAATGTAGCGACTGGCTCGAGCAAAGAAAAGTCTTGAAAGCGTTTGTCAAACTCTGACAGACAATTATCAATCTGCTCTGTGTAGCGTGCACTGTCAAGTTGCACACAGGCCTTCCCTTGCATCTCCAGCTCTGACGCCAGGTTCTGGAAGTTTGCCAAATCATGGCGCTGCAGCTTTGAGGAGCGATGTTGCATCTTTCGTTTGAAAGCATTAACTGAGCTGATCATATTGATCACTGTTTTGTCTTTTCCTTGCAGCTCTAGATTAAGGTCATTCAACATGTTTGTCAGATCGGTTAAAAATGCCAAGTCTAACAGCCACTGACCGTCATTTAGTTGCTTGTATTCTGCATGTCCAGCTTCACGGAAAAACTCCTTAATCTCCGGACAGAGCTCTCGAAATCTTTGCAGGAATTTCCCTCGACTAAGCCATCTCACGTCAGTGTGTAGCAACAACTCAGAGTGGTCGCAGTCAGCCTTCTCCAGATGTGCACGGAATAGCCGTCTTTGAAGAGATCTGGCGCGAATAGAACAGGCGATCTTCGTTGCCACATCCATGATCTCTTTCATGTTGAGCATTTTAGCGCATAACGCTTGTTGATGGATTATGCAGTGGTAATTCAGGAAGTCCGGGAAAGCATCGTCCTGCCTGCACTTGGCAATATATCCATTCAAGCGGCCAACCATTGCGGGTGCTCCATCCGTGGTGATGGACACCAATTTGTACACTGGGAGCTGGGTTTTCTCGATAAAGTTTTTGAACGACTGAAATATGTCCTCTCCTCGCGTCTGTTCTTTCATGGGCAGTACTGTTAATAGCTCCTCTTTTGCAGTGATATCAGTAAACACCATACGAATGAAAATGCACATCTGGGCTGTGTCACTCACGTCCGTAGATTCGTCCAACTGCAGTGAGAAACACTCGCAATCTGCGATGTCCTTCCAAAGTTGCTGGGTCAAATCCTCGGCCATGGCTTCACTGCGCCGTGTAACTGTACTTCTTGACAGCTGGAGAGCTTTGATCGAAGATAATATTTCTGCCTTGTTTTTAAAGTCTCGGAACAATGAGTCAGCTGCTTCAACGAATGCCTCTTTTACCATCTCTCCGTCTTGGAAGGACTTCTTGTTCTTAACGATGAGGTGACTCACCCGGAACGATGCCTCGGTGGCGGCTATCGCTTTTGAAGTTGGCTGTGAGAAAAATGACTGCTGTCCGGACAACTGGCATTTTAGTTCCTTCACCTTTCTCTTTCTCAGCTCGCTTTTCGGCGGAAAGTCGGTGTCGTATTTTCTATGAACAGTCCGAAAATGCCGCTCCACATTTCCCTTCTTCGGTATTGCGATGGTAGACTGGCAGATGAGGCAAACGCACTTCGAAAATGTCATCGTGAAAAAAAAGTCCTCCTCCCATTCCGTATGAAAGTGATAAGTTTTTGTCTTCTTACTTGGTCCAGCTCCCCCACTCATTTTTATACCCTTTCTTAAGTTTAAGAGAAAAAACCGAGGGCTAAAAATTGGCGGTAACTTGCTAGCTAGCTTGTTAGTTTTGCTGCACTTAGCGCCGTTGTTTGCGCATGCGTTTGACACCTAAGTGTCAGAAAAAGTCAGATGTCATCTGACTGGCTGCCCTGTATATCAATCAAGTGACGGGATGGATGATAGGCTGACGTCTATTTTTTTAATGCCATGCGATCTACCCACACTACCTTTGCGATCGACTGGTAGATCGCGATCGACGTATTGAGCACCCCTGTTT